>CM021787.1:3999948-4158196 GCA_011076525.1 Nettapus auritus | reverse complement strand
AGGAGAGGAGAGGAGAGGAGAGGAGAGGAGAGGAGAGGAGAGGAGAGGAGAGGAGAGGAGAGGAGAGGACATTTCCTATTCCCCCATTTCAGTAGCTATGCCCCAGTAACGAAACCTCCCTTCCAGGTGTTTGCCTTCACCTGCAAACCAGCTCATCCCAAGAGCAGGGCAATTGGGGTTCTCTTGTAAGGACTCCTACCCAGGCTCTGAGACCCGAAATGAAAGCTAAAACACGGCAACACTTGCAGAAAAACTGCGAGAGGCGGCAGTGCTGGCGGCTGGGTTCTGGCCTGCGCTTCACAGGAGCAAATACATCAGCTGGGTAGAAAATCTTATCACAACACGGGCTTTGCTTCATAAACACGTCCAGGCTGGAGTGAAATATGTCACTGCAGAAGGAGGCAGAGCAGTCAGCAGAATATTTGGATTGATTACGATGCCAATCACAGCGGGGCCGCCGTCATCCCTTCTGCACGGAGTACAAACAGCAACAGGTCCTGGCTCCTGCCAGGCAAACAAAACCCTTTGGCCATAACGCCCGTGGAAATGTAATGTCCTGAAGTGCTCTCCCCATTCCCAGTCCCGGCTGTGAGTGCCCCCAAAGCGCTTGCAGGGGGCAGGAGCAGGGCCATGAGGCTGGCGGTGCCCCGGCAGCCCGGCACTGATGAGTTTTGGGGATGCAAGGGGCAGCAACAGTTTGTTTCACATTTTAACATGTTTAATCCTCACTGAGGGAGCCGTGAGCCCCTCCATCAGCCCCCTGTGACGGACTTTTCCCTTTTTCTCCCTGCTCGTTTCCACGCAGGGAAGCCCCGGCTGTCTGCAGGGTGAGCTGCGCGCTCAGCATTACCAGGAACGAGGCTGGCACCCGACCTGCCTCCCCACACGTACGTGTCCTTCACCTTTGTGGACCCTACAGGGCCTGCTTCTATGTGCAGCTGGACCTGCACTTTCCCTCACAGCACCCCAGCACGGGGATCTGCTCTTCCTCCCAGGGAGAAGCCTCCTCCTCTCCCTCCCTGCCTGCAGACCCCAGGTCTCAGCTGACACCTGCCTGCTCCTGCGCTGAATCCCTGCCTTCCTCTCTCTCTTTTCCTGCAGGTTAATTTAACCACGGTTTGCATCCCAAATAAAACTTTTGTACTGACAAAACCCCCAAATCTCTGTGGGGCCAGGACGCTGCCTGCAGCCGGGGTGAGGATGCTGGCGGCCGGCGTGCGCCTCGTTAGGAATTACACCCTGCCACTGAACGTGCTCAAGGCTATAAAAAGAGACAAGCACAATTTCTCCTTCTAATCAAGCCCACTTCCATTTGGCCTGCATGCCTGCGTGGGTATCGCATACGTACTTTACTGATTAATTTTCAATTAATGGCCTCAAATCTTTCTGCCTGAGCAGTGGTAGAAAATTTCTTTGTGCATGTATCAGCATGAAAAATAGGACTGAATTAGCATCTGCTTAAGTCCTGCTATGCAATTAGAATAGAAACCGCTGCCCAGGGGCTGGGGAAGGCAGGAAAATCCTTCAGGATGAAACAACCCCGCAGCAGACGCTGCTCTGCAGCCCCAGGAGCGCCGTGCCCAGAGCTGCGTCGCTTCGTGGCACCGCTGGGGCTCCGCGCTGGTCAGGGGCTGGCGTTGCCTCCTGCAAAGCCAACAACAACAGCAATGCCGCTGCCTTGGTTGAAATAACGTTGCCTCAAACCCAGGGAAAATTTGCAAGGAAAAGAATTAATTATTCACCGAGCTCTAAAGATAATAGAGATAAAAATTAAGCTTGAATTTCGAGACAGAAAGTAGTTCCTCTCCTGTTCAAATATAAATTAGGAGTGCACATAAATGCTACACGACTCAAAATTCATTTTAATTTCTAAGCAGGCATACAATATTCATAGCTACATAAGTGATTTCGTGTTTCACCCCGGGATGGCTGCACTCGCGCTGTTGGTAAATAGCGGCTGGCGTGAGCCGCCCGCACCCGGGGGAGCGCGGCACAGCCTCCTCGGATGGGAGGCGTCCCGGAAAGAAACCATTCCCGGGGGATTTGTGGTTCAGGGGTCTTTTTCCAAAGCCAGACCTTTCTAGAGAAGGTGTAGAAAGAAAAACCAGGTGGGGCCAGCCCGTGGTGCTGGGGCTGCGCCCTTCCAAACCCCACAGAGCAGCACGTGCGGTGCCAGCAACATCCATCAAGTTGCTGGGATGATCTGGGGGAGGGTGTGCTGATTGCAGGGGTTAATTAAAAAGCAGGGAGGAAAACGCACGGGGGTGAGCTGATGCTGAGCCGTGCTCAGGGAGGTGCCAGCCCTGCGACACCCGATGTGCTCGCCCTAACAGCTCGTGTCACCACTGCCGATAGCCAGGCACGATGACTATGGTAAAGCGGTGAGAATGAGCAACACGCTTATATGTATCATATAATATATCATATGTATTATATATATAGCAGCACAGCATTTATGTATCGACAGCTGCTGCCATCCCATTATTCCCAACACAGCCCCAAGCAGGACCAGAGAAGAGCTCAGCCAAGCAGCGCAGGGCTGGGGGCACTGGGCACGCTGGGAGCACTGGGAGCTCCCTCCTCACCTGCTGGGTGCATTAAAAAACCCCAGGGCGGCTGCACCAGGCTGGTTGGGACCCGGGGGTTTGCCCGTTCGCAGTGTGAGCCCCCCGGGACGCTTCTCTGCGGGGATGCCAGCGGGCGCCGAAGCGATTTGTCTGTGGAGCAGCAGGAAAACGAGGGAACAAAACGGTTGGCATTTTTGCCACGTATTTTTGTAAGTGTCGTGCCGGGAGAAAATAAATGTGTGGAGAACAAATGAGTTTGTCGTGAAGAAGCTTGCCACTGAAATGTTAAAGATGGAGATAACACCAGGAAAGCTTTTGAAACCAAATGCCCAGCTGCACTGACAAGGCGATTTTGGTAAATGCTGCTCAGAACAATTTAAACAATTAATTTTAGCATTTAATGGGCACTTGCGCTATCTGCTGCAGCAGAAGTGAGTACGTGTCTTTCATTACCTGCCACATTTTCCCTGTTCCTCGTCGTCTCGCTGCCATTCCCCGTGGGCAAGACAAGGTGTATGTTAATTGAAATTGCAGCACAGCTGCAAAAAAAAGGGAGGAAAAAAGGGGGGATTTCAGGTTTTTGTTGACCCTGTTTTCCACAGGGGGAATGTGATACCCGGCTGTTTACAAGCAGAAAGCTGTCAAGGGATACCAAGGCTATTTGAGAATGAAAACAAACCGACTGCCGTCGTGTGTTGTGCAAACCGAGCTGGAAAGTGAAACCGGTTCGTTTTTTCCTCTTAATAAGTGCAAATCGGCCCCTTCTCCATGAAGAGAACAAGCAGGCAGCTCTCAGAGCTCAGCCGTGGGACAGCCCATGAGGGCAGGGAAGCGCCTCGTTGTGCAATTTCCCCCTTGCTGCCCGATGGCTGCACGGGACCTGGGTCTGGTGCCGCAGCCCCATCCCGCTGCCCGCTGCTTCCCAGCCCCGAGCGCGCCGTGAGCTCCGGCAGCTGGCAGCAGCAAAGCCCAGAGCACCTTAGCACCTTTGAACCCAGGGCTCTTCTCCCTTCTCCCTTCTCCCAAGGTGCACAGAGCAACGTGGGAGCACCCGGATGGGTGCAGAGACAATGCCGGCTGGCGAGCCCCCTCCGCAGCACCAAGGGATGGTGGAAGCGAGTGCAAACCCAGCGCTGGTGCGGTGCAGCACCCCAAAGGGGGGTCTGGGACCCTCGAGCCAGCAGTCTGGCAGCCGTCACCGTCCTGCCTTGCTTCTCCCTGCCTTGGCCCCCTGCATGTGCGGGTAGCAGCAGATGGGATCCTGCACGTGGCGATGATGCCGGGGCAGGAGCAGCTTTGGGCTCCTCCTGGGAGGTGCCCAGAGGAGATCTGGGATCGGGGAGATGTTCCTCTGGCACGGGATGCTCGGTGCTCGCATGTGCTGCTCTGGCTGCATGCAGGGCTCACGCTGCTGCTTGTCCCTGGTCCCTTGTGTCCCTGGTTCCTGCCTGCCGCCGCCGCCAGGACTCGCTCTCCGTAGATGGCAGCATCAGCCCATGCTCTGCACGCCCGCCGCACGCAATTAAACGCCAGAGCAAATGCTACAGGTCGCCTCGTGTGGGCAAGGGACAACCGAGCCGCGACACGGGGCTGCACAACGGCTCCCGGAGCTGGGCAGGGGGAGGCCTCGGGGGGCTCGGGGAGGAGGAGGGTGGCGGAGGGAGGAAGAAAGGCAAGTTTCGGTTGTGTGCAGTGCGACTGCTTTAATTCCCTTCTTGGGTAATGAGGGGCAGGCTCAGGAGTCCTTTTGCTCCTGCGTTTGCTCGCTATCGAGAAAGCATTCCTCCTTGATTTGAAAATGATTATTTCTCTTAGCAAACCCTCCTGCTGCTACTATTCCTATTAATCTCCCTCTGCCTCTTTAGAGAAAAGAGAATTACAGAGGCTGCTCGGGGGCCCGCTTCTCATCTGTCCTTGAACCTGGCTGCAACCCGGTGTTACCAGAATCGAGCGAATGTCACTGAATGGGATTTCTACAAATACTCTTTCAAATATAAAAGCAGATTTTCATCTGGCAGCACTCGCAGCGCTGTTGTGCTCATGTCCCAGGAACACCTCAGCATTTGTCCTGCGCAAGCTGAAATGCGGGAGGTATTGCTTGCGCTTCTACCGTCCCAAAAACAAACGATTTTCACTGGAAATACTCAGACACAGGGCTAACCGGTGACTACTTCCAGAGGCGGCGGGGTGCACACAGCTGAGTCCTCCGCGGCTGCCCCAGCTCCATCCCCTGACGTTCAGAGCAGGATCCTTGGGGTGGGCTCTGGCTCGCAGGGCAAACCTTGGGCACCCTCGTCACCGTGTCGCTGGCTTCAGCCTCCGCAACAGCCTTTAAAGATGGAGCTCTTTGGCAATTCCGACAAGGCAAGAATCCGGAATTTGGGATATGGGTTTAAAGCCCCTATTACTTTCTGCTGAACAATTAGGAGAGCCTAATCCAATTGGCCATATGGTCCTGGGCTCCCTCCAATCTAATTCCCCCATCCCTTGGGCATATTAAAGGGAGAAGGGGGGGGGAGGGAGGGAATTGAAAAAATGTAAATCACATTTTAATAGACTCATAAAAACACACAAAGTGATGACCGAGAAAACTTATCAGATTTTATGGGCATGGCGGGTTGCTTGACAGAATATGGAAATGCCACTCAAATGGCAAAGCTCCCCTCGCAGAAAACTTCTCCACGTACTAATCCAATTTATACCGCTCGCTAGACAGAGCCGCCGGAGCAATTCCAGCCTCCCGCATCACTGTCACCTTCACTTCCCGCGTGTGCCACTCAGGGCGCGCCGCGAGCTGGCGTGTCGGCACGGCGTGCCACGGCCCCTCCGTGCCCACCGGGACCGGGACCGGGGGGATCGGCGCGGAGGGCACGGAGCCCACGTGGTCCCTGGGGATGCAAAGCACCGGGGCTGCTCCTGATGGGGTTCAGCTCCGCTCCTTGGAGAGATGCAGCCCCTCGCTGCGATGCTCTCCGTATCACTGTGCTTTGTGGGATGGGAATACGGGCTGGGTGTCAAAGAGGGCGACTCAGCTCTCCTGGGGCAGCCCATGCACGTAACAACTGCCCCAAAGAGTTTGGGATTCAGCCCAAAATCAGCCTGCAGGGCTATCCGGCAAATGCTTTGAGCCGTTTTCCCCAATTTCTCCCGGCTGCGCATCTGTAGAGTATTGTTATTTACAGACATCCAGCCAGCGACTGCCGCTGGGAACAAAGGAGATGTTTGAAGCTTTGACAGAGACGATTGCAGAGCAGCAAATAGGTGCCGTGCAGGTGAGTTCGTGAAGTTCACTCCTCTAATTGCTCTGTAATTATTTTGCCTCACAGCGGCATTGTCTCTCAAGCCTGTTTTGCTTGAACACGCCTGCAAAGAGCTATTTTGTTGGAAGAATTTAATATTTGCCATTATGTTGTCCAGCACAGTCCGGCTCTGGGTACTTACCACCAATTATCCGTCTGCTATCAAGCTAATGTTGACACAGAGGTCCTCAATGCATTGACTCTGGGAATCCGCCAGGAAGGCTGGTTTCGAGAATAATTAGTGGGCATGGCTCTACGCGCAAGATGCCCTTGAACTGACGGACTGCCTTTATTCATCGGGATGTGATCAATTCCGAGGTTTTTCTTTTAGACAAACCCTGCAATGTAATTCCATTCTGTACAGTAAGGATTTCTTGTCTGAAATTCACTTTGCATCAACCGAGCCCTGTCTGAGCCCCACCATTAGCTATTCTTTCCTGTCATCCGAGAGTCTTAAAGCACTTTACATGGATTAACTAATTAGCTCTCTTCATAACCCGGGCTTTAAGTTAATTTTCCCATGCGCATTATAAGGAAAACATCAGCGAACAAATCACGCTTCCACCGGCGTTTTTCACCTCTCGCTGCCGCGCCTAACACAGAAGTGGCTGAGATGAGAGGGAAGGGAGCACCAAGGGGTCCCACGCTTCCTCCGCCCTGCAGCGCTGGGATGCCCTGGGACCGGCCGGAGCAGAGGCAGGGCTTCGGGAGCCCCAGACCTCAGCTTCCCTCCACCCAACAAGAAATTAGGGAGCTGCTGAGCAATGGGCATGGGAAGCCCAACGGCCCCGTGGTGCTCCCGGGTGGCTCTGTGGCTCCCCGCCGCCCGGCGCAGGGTGACCCAGCTCGGGCAGCCCCTGCACAGCTCCGGCGCGATTCCTCCAGCGCTCGGCTGGGCGCCCCGTGCGGAGCTCTCCTGCTGGGCTCCAGCACCAAAACCCAGCTCGGAGCGACGCTTTGGAGCTGGGAGGCTGAGTGGGACGAAACCTCGGCTGGAACTGCTGAGAGAACGACAATTCTGAGAGCACATTTGAATGATAAAACTTGCACAGAGGATGCCACCACGCTGTCTCGAATTCGGCAGCTTTAAGAGAGATTGCTACAGGCTCTTACACTGCTACTCAGCCCCACTGACCTCACCACCTCATCATGCTCTGTAGGAGATTTCCTCGAGGCCATGAATGGAGCAGAATTACTCGGCAGAAGTTGGCAGTGCTGCCTTTTTGCTCTGGACCCGGGGGTCAGGAAAGCCCAGTGTTTGGGATCCTGTCCCCACCGGTTCACCCCTTGCCTCCTCCTCCTCACCCTGCTCTTCCTCCTCCCACAGCAGACATCTGCTGAAGCCTCCATCCCCTGAGCCTCCAAGACCAGGAAAGGCATGGTCCTGTCAACATGGCACTGAAACGGACATCAGGAAACCTATTTCTTTCTGAATTACCCCATTTAGCAATAACAGCTTGCCTTCCACAACAGCACCGACATCTATGGCTCGGGATGGCAGGGAAAGGAGCTTTATTTATCATTCACGTGTGCTGGGAGCCAGACAGCAAGCACAGCACCGAGCCTCCTGCACACCCTGTCTGTCTGGTCACAACTTTCCGTGCCAAAACGTGGTCTGGGACGAGCTGGCTGCAAGCGCTGGAGGGCAGCTCAGAGCGCTGGGTGCCCGTTCTGCAGCGCCCTGTGTTGCCCTGAGGCTTCTCCGAGGTCTCCCAGCCTCACGTCCTCCCTTCCCACAGGGAATTTCGCTCTGTTCCTGCCCTGTTTGCCGGCACCGTGCTGCTTCCACGCTGCCCAGGCAGGACAGGAGGGTGTCCAGGGGTGCTGCAGCTCCCTGCCCAGTGTCGTCTCTTCTCCAGGCCCCCCTGCCCACCTCGCCGGTGCTCTGCCTGCTCACAGGCCAGGTCACGCAGGAGCAGTTCTGCTTCTTGGGCGCCTGCCCACAGCTCCCCTCGGCACCACACAGATGTTTGCCTACGAGCGGATTTTCAGGGTGGAATGAATTATACACAAGGTGCTTCATTTCAGCGCTTCCCGCTGCCGGTGGCTTATGGAGGGTGACGGGGGGTCCCTAAGGAGTCCGGGCAGCAGCGGGGCATCGCGCCACCTCCTTGCGCTGAGCAGAGAGCCGGAGGCGGAGGAGCTGGAGGGGAAAATGTCCCCTTAGAGCAGGGAAGAGGTCGCCAACTGGAATAAAAGCCATCTGTCCTTCAGCGACATGGGCGCGGACGTGGGCATGGCACCTCTGCTGGGCAGCAGGCGGCAAGGTGTGCGTGACACCGGGGACATTCGGGTTCAGGCTCGCTGGGGGACCTTGGCTCAGCAGACCCGGCCTTTTCCCAGCAAGGTGAGCGAGGCTGTGTCCTTCCTGCCCCCCCCGCTTGTTTTTTCTGGGCACTTCAGCAGCAGAAGCCTGTTTCCCAAAGGAGTGCCCTAAGGACACCGGCTGTTTCCTGAACCGGCCTGATCCGAACCAGCTGACACCACGGGCACTTTCCATCAGCTCCACTGAGCCTCACGCTGCCGGGGAAGCGAGAAGCAACGTCAGGAATCGTCTGTGTCCGGGAGATGTGCAGGAAACCATCCTCTCTGCGGGCTGGAGCTGTCACAGCTTCTGACAGTCCCCGAGTCAGGGACACCGCAGTGACAAGGGGGTGCTTGGCTGCAAGGAGAGGCTTGGAAGGGAAAAGGACAGAGAAAACAGTCAGAGATGCGGCGCTGCAGGGTCGTGGGGAGGTGTGTGGGGCCAGGGGCTGCCGACCTCCTCGGGAAGTTCTTTGTGGCCTGAGAGGTCCCTGAAATCAGGGGGACTCCACTCGTGTGACCACGCTGCTCCCACAAAAGCCCTGCTAGCCCACGGGCTGCTCGCAGACACAGCTCCAGCGGGTGCACGCGGGGGTTTTCCTCAGGGCTCCGGCGAGGACCGAGCTTCTGCAGGGCTCCTCCAGCACCAGCCCCGGCCTCTTCTTCTACCCCTTCCCTCAGGCTCCACGCACCTGGGAATTACAGTAATATAAAGGCTGTGCTAATAGCTGCCCACACGCAGAGATAAATATACCCATCTAATACCTGACTGCGCGGCTTCCGTGCTTGCTGAAAACGTGGCGTAACTGCAGGTAGGAGTAGGGGCAGGGCAGCGCGCTGTGACGGGCGGTTTCCTTCTGCAGGCAGGAGTGGGGTGGCCGTGGCCGTGCTGCACGTGGGGACGCCCCAGCAGCGAGCTCCCCGGCAGTCGCTTTGCAGGGCCCTTTTTGTGCCCAAATTGCTGCTGCTGAGGCTCACCTGGAGCAGTTCCTCGGGTGCCAGCAGGGGAAAAAGCCTCGGTGCCCGTGCTCGTCGAGCCCCTCTCCTGCTGCTCCCGAGGGCTGTGATTTTTGTGTGCTTAGGGAGAATTTCTCTGGCCCCCGAGGTTACAAAGTCGCTCCAGCTCCCTCGTAGCGCAAGTTGAGTACGCCGTGTGCACGGAAGGGTTGTTTACTACTGCTCGTATACTCCAGAGGCAGCAGGAGTAATTGCTGCCATATATTAAATGCCACAGTGTAAAACAGAAGGAGGAAATTCATCTTTTCTTTCTTTCCTTTTATAAACTCCTACTCGTGTTCAATTGCTGTTCGCGCAAGTTACCAAAAGGTTTGTTTTTTGGTAAGCGTGTTCCGTTTTAGCATCCAAAAGAAAAAGAGCAGTAAGCGAAGGGAGGACACAATGCATCCTGGCAGAGCCTGCAAAGGAGTGGGCACGAAGGAGGGGAGGAAATGTATCTGAAGGAGGAAGGGAGTGAAATTAGGAGATGGGATTTACACTGAGCAGCAGGGAAATGTGCTAACGGGGAGAGCCGCTAGGCACGGAAGAGTCTGGGGAGAGCAGGGCTGTCGTGGTGGTTGCAATATTTGGGAAAGATGATAAATGGTAGGCAACAGGAAGCTGGCAGGGATTCTGGGCCCCAAACCTCAGGGGGTTTCACTTGCCACCCAAGGGCTGGCTGAGCTGGGACCATGTCACCAAGGGAGAGGTCGGGGACAGCCTGTGGCTGGCGGGGGGACACGCGTGGGTCCCCAGCCCTGTGCCACCAACCCTCCTCCTGCCGGTGGCCTGGTGGCACGGCCGTGTTTTCAGGTGATCCAAACCATCGGGGCTCAAACTGTCAGTGCTGTGGGGAGCCGGAGGGAGAAGTGAGCAGTGAGCCAGATCCCCTGAGCTTCTGGGGACCTCTCACGGGTCACGGGGAGCCACCTCTCCCCCAGCGACGCTGCTGGGGCCGGGCATGGCTCCGGGGACGTGGCTGATGCAGCGCTGGTGGCCAAGAGCCGTGCAGAGCGCTCACAGCCCTGCTGGGATGTGGCCTCTGAGCAGGAGGCTCGGTCACAGCTTCAGCATTTATGGCTCTAAAAAGTGACCTTTCCCCACCCGCCCGCCTCAGATGGGCACTGAGTGACAGCACGGGCTGACAGCAGCCGTAAATCCCGGTCCAAGAATGAGTTAGGGATGGATATATGTGGCTGCACCTCCGGCAGGTGGTAAAACCCACTGTAAATCTCTGAAAAGCTTGTCAGGATGCTAATGGATTGAGCTCCCGATGCTGAGATTTCACAGCTCCCAGACCTCCTGAAATGTCACGGGGAGGACTCTCGGCAGAAGGACGCGGGCAGAGAAAGGAGCCCGCAGCCTCTGCTGGGGTCTGAGCGCGGGGAGGGCCCCAGGGATGGAGAAGGAGCGAAGGGCAAAGGCGCAGGCTGCCAGGCTGCCCCGGGCAGGCAGCGGGAGACAAATGGGGCAGGAGTGAGTGGCGTTAACGTGCCCACAACCAGCATTTGTTTTACCTCTGCCTTCGCCAGGTGAGCAGCGCTGCGGCAGCACCCCCTTGGAGAAGAAATGATGATCCCCATTCGTCTTGTCTCGCATCTCAGCTCTGGAGGCATTTTTAATTCGCTTTCTCAGTTTTCCCCTCTCGTCTTCCTCGTTGTAAGCCCCGTTAAGATCCGTCTTGCTGGCTGTTGGGTCTGAACCCAGCAATGGCAGGCGGGAGAGGTGTTTCAGGTATTTCTCTTCCAAAGGTCTGCCCTGACTCCGAGTAACCATCATATCCGTAAGCCCTTTCCCTTGCATTTCCATTAGTAAACAAAAGGAAGAGAAAGATTTCAGGTCTTGCTACCATTATGGGGTCACAGAGACCTGCACGATTCCAGGACCGAATCCAGGCTTAATGTCCCGTCTGTAAAATAAACGTGGATGTGTGTGACAAAATGAGGGGTGCTGGGAAGGCAGGTGTGACTCGGGACCCATCCTGCTCCTACCACGCTGCAGCCCAGCACGGCCAAGGCTCAGGGCCAGACACACTGCCAGCACCCGGAGGTCTCCACCTGGGCACAGAGCTTGGTCCCCACAGGAACGGGCTCACCCCGTGCAGACCCACCGCCTGGCTCAGCCAGCCCTACTTAACACAGTATTTCGTAACTCCCCCGTCACAAGCCATTACTCATTACATGCATTAACATCCCCAGCCCGTGCGCGTCCTTAGCTCCTGATGAGGCACAGCCCGTAAATATAAAGGGAACAGGTAAAGGAGCGTGTGGGGGACTCACAGCTCCCCCGTGTCCTTTTTGTAGGCCCCCCAGGGATGTTGAATCCCCTTTTTTTCTCCTGCTGTTTCCTTTGGGGGGAGGAGGGCAGCTGGAGCCGGCAGTTCTGCAAGGAACCAGCCGCCGTGCTGCTGCTGGAAAGCCCCTGCTGGAAAGCCCATTGCCTATTGAGATGACGAGGGTTTTGCAGAGATCCCCAAGCCTGCAGGCTGCTCCCCTGGTACAGCCTCCCAGCAGAGACAGCTCCTTTTCCTCCCTATTTCCCCCATCTCCGCGTTCACTCCATTCCTTGCCATTTTCCTTCTTTCTGACCTGCAGCTCTTCCAGCCCCGGCGCGGCTGAGTACAAATCCGAACCAACCTGGGACTCTCCTGATTTTTACCTCCGTAGGGTAAATCGTTTTCCAAAGGGAAATAGCAGAACTTGTTCCTGCAGGACAAGGAAACCGGAGGGGATCCATCCCCTGAGGCCTGAAGGCGCTGCAGAGGAGACCTGGGTGCAGAACACGGGGCAGCGCCGGGCAGGATTTCACCTCTCGGCGTTGCTCCCCAGCTAAATGTGTGTTTCCAGCCCCTTGGCACGGAGTTATTCTTTCTGTAACAGTGCAGACAGCTTTCCTTCCAGCTGATCAGAAGGCTCGTGGGGGCTCAGGGGGAAGCTGGGGGCCCCCGAGGTGCTGCTCGTGGGGGGAGCGCAGCGGCACCGCGGTGCCGGCAGGGCAGTGAATACACACAGCCCTTTACAAGGAACTTTTCTTTTCCTAAACCTGGTTCTAATAAGCAGCCTGACGTTCTGCCTTTCTGCTCGTCTCCCCAATGCCTTGTAATACTGACAGACACTGACCTAATGATGCATTTTACAGTGTTAATGCTATTATTAAACTGCTGCCGGGAGCTTTTAATTCATTAACTTGCTCTTGCTCTGGCGGGACTGTCTGGATTTTCGGTGAGCAAACAATAAGAAACAAAATATTTAACAAAGTCTTTCAGAATTCCAATATCGTGCCATTGATTTTGTGTCACTTGGACTTCAACAGCTTAAACATTATTGGTTCCCGTCATTAAGGATTGGGACAGCGGAGCCGTGCAAAGCTGCGAGGCAAATGAGTGAATATTAAGGCTGTTTTTTCGTTGTGTACCTGGAATCGCCTCCCTTTCCAATAAGCTGCTACGCCACAGGAGAGTACGATCAATTAAAATAAAGTAAATTGCAGGTGGAAAAATATCAGGAAGAAGGCCACAACCTGAGGAGATTTCATCCCCTAGAGCCGCCTGGCATCGCAGCAGGGAACTCGGACGCGGCGCTGCTGCTTCGCCGGCTTTCCCCAGGTTTTGGTACCGATGGCTCCGCCACATCGGCACCTGCCCTTCCCCACCAGCCCTGCTCAGCACCAATCCTGCACCATGTGCCCATCACCACCACGGGCAGCCCGCCACTACAAACCGCGGCAGGGGACACAGGCACAGGAGAGCTGCCTGCTGCGGTGGCCGTGGCATGGGGCTGCTGTACGACACATCCCCTGAAAGACATCCCTAAAAGCCCATAATCTTCCCCAAATCCTTGTAATTTATTGAGCATCCAGCACAGAAGGTTCCCCGGAGCTTGTTCCCTTTACAAGGGAAGAAACGCGAGGGGCAGAGGGAGATGGGGGCATCCATGGGCTTTGTGGGCAGCTGCTGGCTGCTACCTGGGCTGGGAAATTATTTCCAGGAAGAGGGAAAACAAGCTGTAGGGGATGAATGGATGTTATTGTGCACATTGTCTTCTGCACAAAAGGAATATCATAGCATGCAAATGTCATTTGTATTGTGATCATTAGCTTGAGCTGTGGGAGGTGCCTTATATCAGTTAAATTCTTCCAGGGGCTCCCACAGAGATGAGGAGAACTTCTTAAGTGCACAGTGGCATTAAAGAGATTGCTGCCTGCTCCAAGCAGATGTTCCGAGGATTAGATTGCTCAGTTTGCAAGACAGCATCAAATTAAAATAATAATAAAAAAAGCTACAATATTTATGGGCTGCTCTGCATGCACTGGAAACCTGAGACGAACACATGATGTCTGGTAGCTAAAATTACAACCAGAAACATGGCACACACGCCAAGCTTGACTTCGAAGGAGCAGCAGCCACAGGTTGAGGTTGGTACAAGAAGGGCGGTTTCAATTTTGGACGTTTAATATCATTTTGTTTTGATCTGGATGTCGAGAACCAGCTCTGCCTACACGCGCATCAGCCCTTGGCTGGCCCTGCGGGGGGGCAGAGCATGGGGCTGCACTGGGAGAGGACGAATTGCTTCACAAGGTCTCTCTTTCTGCTATTCATTTCTTTTTCTCTCCAGAAATCCGCTTCCTCCCCTCTCCTTCAGAGTACAAACCGCAGACAGAAGGCTGACTATGCTCCTGCCTCCACTGTGTGCCAGCACGTCCCCAACCTGGCCACTTCCCAGCCCCGCTCCCGCAAAGCCCTGCCTGGCCGCCGCTCCTGCCAGCCCCGTGCCATCACCTGGGCTTGTCCCACGGGCACTGGCAGCAGCAGCACGGCGGCTAAGCCCAGCCGGCCACCCAATTCATCTCCTCGAGCTCCGGGGCTGATGCTGCTCCTGTCCTGCCCCAGCGCAGCTGCTCTCCTTGCTCCACCTGCTCCTCTTCTTGTTTTCCCTAGAACCCGCTGACCGCAGAGCTGCCCGCTCCTTTCTGGGGATGGGCTTTTCCTTGTCCTTTAGTCTCTCTGCAGGGGGCTGAGCTCTCATTTTTGGGGCATCTCACAAGCCTTGTGCACCTCTTGGTGCTGGCACGGGGCATGCTGAGCCAGGGAGGTGAAGGAGAGCTCTGCCTTCGGCGCTGGGAAAGGCACCAGGGGAGGCTGGGGAGGGGAAGGAGCAAAGCTCCAGGGCGCTCCTTCCCTCTGCTCCCTGGAAGAGCCTCTCCAGGGGCTCTGCGAGTGCCTCTCCCTTGGAGAAATCTCTGCCCTGCCTCCCGCATGGGTGCTGCTGCCTGGCTCCGGGCCAGCCCGAAGAGGAGCTCTGTATTGCTGCGGAGCCCGCTATAGATGGCAGCATTGGCGAGCCAGAGGCTCTGGCTGCTCAGCTGGGCTTATTGAGTTCAATTAATATACTAAATACAACAGAAAATACGACACAGGTAATCCTGAGCACAAAGCCTTCCCTTTCTGTAGCTGCTCTCTGACCTCTGGGAGCAGAGCTGCCCTTCGAAGGGCACCGTCCCTGTGCCACCCCGAGCCTGGGTTGCCCTCGTCTTCCACCGTCGGGAGGTTTAATTCCCCCATCGGGAGGTTTAATTGCCCAAACTCCTGCTGGGAAGCAGCACTGGGAGCTGTGGGGTGAGGTGCTGCTTCCCCTGCCGGGCTGGGAGCGCTGCTCCGAGGAGAGCCGGCGGGGACGGAGAGCTCTCGCCGCCAGGTTTTTGCGAGCCCTCTCATCTCCAATATTTATAGTGACTGATGGTAACTCAAACACGGTTTGTGATTCAACATGATGAACCTGACGCCCTAAATCACACAAGCCTGCCAAGTACTTTAGCCCTCTGCCCTCAGCACCGTAAACAGAGTACGGCCGCGGTGCTCCTGAGAGCAGCTTAATGAACTGCGCCGTGCTGCCAAGAGACTCTCAGGTGCTTTGTGTCCCCCCTGCGACAGTCCCTTGCCCCTTTCCCCGCTTCTTCTGCGATGTTTGGTTGTAATCGCTGCCTTTCTGCTGGGGAAAGCTGCAGAGGAGAGCAGGCAGTGGGCTTCTGAAGCGCTGCTGTTCCGCAGTGCCGGCCGTGGCGCAGAGCCGGGACGTGCCCCAGCACCGGGTCCTTGTCCCAGCACCTGCTGCTCCTGCTCTGCTCAGGGGGCAGAGGGAGGGAATGCCCCTGGGCCCAGGAGGCTGCTGAGCACCAGCAGGCAGGGGCGGCTTCCCACATGGCTGAAGGAAGGAATCACCAGCGTGGTGCATCGCTGTAAATGCCTCTGAGATCCCATCCAAAGCCTCCCTTATCTCAACAAGTTTCCTATTTGTTTTCCAGAGATAATATACTTTGTAGCCTCCTGTTATACTTAGAAGGGAAAAACCTTTCTTGCTCTATTTTTTAATCGAGAACCCTGGTGGAAAACAAGCTTTGTTTTCAGAAGCAATTACATTCCATCTCTTAACTGGATTAGGTAACTTGATAAAACTCCAGTGGAGAAATATTTGCTCATATTTAATCATTTGTTGACTTGGCACCTCATGAAATAAAGCAAAATTAAATAAAAATGTGTAAAGGGCAACCCACTTGCTGATAAATCCTACCCGCTCTGAGCGGTTTATTACAGGAGCAACGATCCATTAGCTCCACACATAAATTAGAACCGTGCATTCCGTTTACGGAGTTGCAAATTGTCGGCTGCTGCCATTATGTCAGGAATACCCCGTGCCAAGAGTGAAGCATGATCGTTGTCTGTGCTGTCCGCCCTCGGCAGATGCAGTCCGGAGCGTTCAGGGTCAGGCAGTATGAGAAGCAGAAAGAATCCAGGTCCTTTCCCTACTTTGTGCTGCTTGTATAAACGAAAGCAATCAGCATGCATGCATGTTAACATGATCCGGAGACTTGTAGCGAATACTCTATTAGTGCCCTGCAAACCAGCCCCAGTAGCATCTATCGATCAGACCCTTTTTGTTATCTGTGTCCAAGTGAAAGAATACAGCCCTTGAAATGAGATCAAGCCATCAATATTCTCCCTGGGTGTACATGCTGCTGGAACTCCTTATTGCAGGTTGGATCACTACCCTAGGAGCCTTCCATTATTTCTTAGACAAAACCCAGAGAGGACTGCCGGTTCTGCTTGATATTTCCACGGCTACATATATGCTGTTAACGGGGAAATGAAAGGCCATAGTGTTATTTGTGGTTCACAGGTACTCATTATACAGCTATAATGATAGAAAAACAATGGGTCTTGGGGGAATTACAGCAGGAATCAGTTCAGCTAAGAACTGACATCGCCAGACTCGCTTTCTTGCGGCCTGAGCTGGAGCTTTAGCCTGAGGGGGACACCCAGGTGCACCGAAATGGTGCGAGGAGCCCGGCCAGCCCAGACCCTGCAGCCCAAGGGGTGCAGAGAGGCAGGGGGCAGATCCTGGAGGCGGCACAGAGGTGCAGAACAAAACCCACCGCATCGCCGCACCGGCACAGCCTGCAGCTCGTGCGACCTTCGTCTCCTTATCTCTTCCCCCAGAATCCAGCTTCTCTCGATGAAAAACCTGTCTGGGGGAGCTGACAGACAAAGCAAGGCAAAACCACAAAGGGATTCTCCTTTCAGCTGTCTCCGGCGCTGAAGGGTGGCGGCGTTGTGGCGGTGTGAGCGGCACGACGCCCGCAGGAGTTTGGATCGGGAGCGTGGGGCTGCGCCCGGCGGAGCGCGGGGCATTGTTTCAAGAGATCTCCAAAGACGTCGGCGTGAGCAGAGCGATGTCTCATTAAGCTGTCAGGCAGAAACAGGGAGGCTGTCAGAGCGTGCTGGCTGGAGGCATTTCTGGGTATCTGGAAGGTGTTTCTGTACCTTCACTTAACAATTAATAAAGCCCGAAGGCTGGACGTGATCCTGGTGCTCTGGCAAGGCCGGGCTGGGGTGGGCAGTCTGCAGGGCACGGGCTCTGCCGAGCAGTCTGCCCTGTGAGCAGCAGCAGGGAACTGTCTTGTTGAGAAAGGAGTATAAACACAGACGTAATCCCATAGAAGTAGTGCGCCCTAATAAAAAAATACCTCCAGTACCTGCTAGGAAGCTGCACGCTTGAGCTGGGATAAACCTGTTTATGTGGGCAAGGTCCCTATCACAGCCAGCGTGGTGCTCCGCTCATTAAAGGCTTCAGTTTTAATTTAGTTCAGCCAGCGCTGAATATACTTAGTCAGGAGAGGCATGAGTAATGCAACAGGGCTATGTTTAGTATGTTAAATCATTCACTGAGAGGCATCTTTGAGCAATTCATTTATTCGATGGAGGTTTATTTCCTGTTTTATTATACATTTCACATCGTGCGGATGCTCTAAGGGAGGTGCGTGCCGAGATGCCCGTGCACGCACACACACAAACCTGCACGGGTTGTTTGGTGCGGACTGCCAGGCGTCGCTGAAAGCAGCAGCAACCACAGCAGCTGCACCGTGTGGTCTGAATGTGTGATATTCGGCCTGAGAAATGTCACGAGCAAAGCTGCAGTGTATCACAAACGGTCTGCACTGGGCTCTGGGCAGCGTTTTTGCAGGTGACCCCAAGGGCCGTATCACTCCTGCCTTCCTGGGATCTTGGCTCAGCTCCTGCAAGTGGTGTCGCTGCTGGGCTCCTCCAGCAACGTTCACCATTCCTTCTCCGAAGTGATTTAGCCCTTGGAAAGCCTCTACACCGTCTCCTATTTGCTGAAGACCTGCCACAGGTTCAGAGCACGAGCTTGCGCTCACCCACCTGCACAAGGGGGTGGCGCTGGGTTTCCTTGGTGCTGTGCAGCGGGCAGGGCGCTGCGGGGGAGAAGCCTGGATCCAAACACCCCGCGCAGTCTGGTGTGGGCTCCCTTGGCTGGCCCCGACCGCTCAAGTCAATGCTCTTCAAAGATTTAAGGATCTGGAAAGGGCATTGCCAAAGGGGAGGATTATTCAAATTCTCTTCTCTTCTTTGGACCCACAATGCAACGCCGCATTTTAAGCTCCCCTCCAAGGCCAAACACAGCTGATGGTGGAGGCTTAGCCGTCCCGACAGCTGGAGGCAGGAGCAGCTCAGGGTGTGCGAAGCCAGAGCTGGGTGACCCTCTCCTTCCAGATGTGCTAATATAAAATGATGCTTAATAACCTCATCTCACCTGCATGGGCAGAAAGAATAAAACAGAAGAGGCTGTGCTTTATTTATTCTTCTTAATATGAAATTCATGCGCTGATTGCCTTTGCTCTCTCCAGCCAGGCTTCTGGGAGGTATGAGATTCAGTTCATGAATCTGAATTTGGGGAAGCTTCATCTTTTGAGCTTTCAGTTCAGGGAAAGTTACTTGATAGCCAGAGAGCCGAGGGGGAAATACATTATTGAAAGAAAAGCTTCCTTTTTAATCTAAAATTCAGCAGGATCTTTGAGATGAAAAAGGTTATTTCCAAGAGTCTGTCCAGCATATCTTGAGGGCTTCTCTTTCCCATACAACAGCGAGTGGGAGGGAGGGAGGCAGGGAGGAAGGAGCGCTGGTCAGAGGCAGAGGCTGCTGCTTCTCTCTCAATTACACCGGAATCCCATCTCCTGACAAGGGAATTGCAATTCCCCTTGCAAAAAAGTGCTTCGAGGTTGACTGTAGAAAGAGGAGAAAGTAATTATGGCTTAACTGTGCAAACAGCCACTCCTGGGAGCAGCCTGACAAAATGCAGAGGGCTACTCACACGAGTAACGTTTGAGTAAGGCACTTAAAAGGGAGCCTTGGTCCCTTTGAAACCCATTTGCTGAATGCATTTTAGGAGCACAGTGGAGCCTAGAAAAGAGGATGCCGGGATTTCTGGGGACAGGAAGGTGCTGGGATGTCTGCACTCAAGGGGATCGTTCAGTGGCCCTGCACGAGGCACACGTTCACATGTTTGGTTCCTTCCACTGCCTCTCCACCGAAGAACTTCAGAGCAATCTCCTGATGAGATTCTTGTCTTCCTGTGAGGTGGTGAACCAGGTAGCACCACGCTCAGTACCGCTGCTACCTGCTGCCTCGGAGTTTGTTGAGCCTCCATCTGTGCCTTATGCCATTTTTGTTCTGCTTTTCTCCTGCCTGCAGGAGGGATCGGGCTACCAGGCGGTCTGAAACCTGTTCGCAGCTTTCCCACACTGCACCCAGCACCGAGCTGCTCCACGCGCTGCAAAGCTGGAGCTGAGCAGTCCCCGAAGAACTGAGACTGGATCAGATCGTTTGGCAATTGCTGGAAAATTACCTGCTCTCTGCAGGAGAGAGAACAACCCAGGGTGGCTGGAGACAGTCCTTAACAGCATTCTGCAGAGACAAACTCCCCAGGCCCTTCAGCAGCTTCCCAGGTGCCGGTGTCCCCCGAGCTGCGTTTGTCCCGCTGCGCTGCTTTCCCAGGCACCGTGCTCGGCGATGGCAGGGAGCCGCCTCCAGAATCTGCTGTGGGAAGACAACGCTGGGCACAAAGGGATGTGTACTCCCTGAGCACACCCTGGGCTCTGCTGCAGGGGGATGTTGTTGCTTTCCCCGCAGGTGACCACGAGCAGCAAGAAGGCAAACCCTGTTTCCATCATCCCACGCGGCTGGGGATGGGGTGCTGGGGCTGGTTCCCTTGCGAGGCAGCAGGAGAAAATCTTGCAAGAGATACTCAGGCTTGGGAAAAACCTGTTTTTCTCTCTGACCTGGAAACAATCCAGACTTGCTTCTGCTACCAATTTAAAAACATTCTCTTGCCACGGTCAATTATTTTAAATCCTCTCCACGGACTGAGCTGCTCGCAAGGAGCTGGCAGGAGCAGGAGCCGTGCGGCTGTGTCTGCGCAGGGAAACGGGGAGCGACAGGCTCCTGCCCCTCTCTGGGGATGCTATTAGGTGGGAGCTACGTGCGGGGATGGCAATGCAGCAATCCTGCTGTCAGCAGTTTTCTCCACAAACATTCTCACACCTGACACTCCTCTCCACCCTGGCGGATAGATCTGGGGACTCACTGGAGTAAAGGGAGGCTTGTGTTCCTGCCACTGAGATGACAAAAACTAAATGAGACATTCTTGTTGCAAAGAGTGTGTTTTTTTTAGTTTGTTTGTTTTGTTTTGTCCTTTTTTGTTTTGTTTTGGTGCTGGCTACAGGCTGCCAGCTGCACAGCATCCTCATGCCCTCCCCGACCAGCTCGCTTGCTGCTGCCTGGGTTGCACCCGGGTTCCGACGTGCCCCGTGCCCGGTGCTGAGCAGCGACACCCCGACTTCTGGGACTTTTCAGGCTTGTTGGAATGCAGACTTGATGCCTTGCACTTATTTTAAACCACTGAAACGCCATTAAGCTGGGAGGAAAAACAAAAACCTCTGCTGGCTTTCAGAGAAACGAGATTACACTGACATGGTATTCAGAGCAAATTATCTCTTCCACCTGGTTTTAGTAGGAACAAAACCTCAAGCCCTGGGATCCAAGCTCCCTAAAACTAATCATAAGACATTTTAAGTTTAAAATATTAGTTAGGCAAAGAAGTATTTGCCTAACTTTTGCAAAACAATAATAATATTATGCCATCCTTGTTGAATGAAAGTATCCACATTAGTTCATTCTCAGCTTTCCAGGTACTCGAATGTGTGTGCAGACGGAAAGCAGCCGGCTGGCAGCCTGGAGGGCTCACCGAGGACTCAGTGCGAACTGGGGAGAAGCCAAACCTTCTACCAGAGAGCAGAGGTGGTGGAAGGCACTGTGGCTGGACAGCCCGCAGCACCACCAGCAGCTGTAGGCACAGACAGCACTCGTGGGTATGGAGAACCGCCGGCACTGCTGCAGCAAACGAGAAAGGGAGAAGTGACGGGGAGTTTCAAAGCGCCATGATCGAGCTCCTGCTTTGCTTCTATCATGCAAAGCCACCAGAGCTCCACTTCTAAACGGTCACTTTTGGTTTGCTTTAAAGAGGGAGAACAAGGAGATGTCAGGGAAGCGCCGTCACACAACTTCCAGAACATCTTCTTGCTCTTGCAGCCTTTAGCAGGTACCAGGAAAATCCATTTCACGTTTCCAATGGAAACAAGTGGCCTACATCAGGGACACGAGGCGGGTCCGGGGGAGAGCTCACCGGTACAGTTCGTGCAATTACTTCAGTTACAGTCTGTTGTTTCTGGTGTGTCTCCTGCATGGGAGCGAGGGGAGTTGCAGGTGGTTTCCCACGACATGCGCCCTGCTTGCTGCGCTCTCTTGTTTCCCCAAGCGGTGTGCAGAGCCATATGGTCCTGAGCAATCAAGACTACTTTCTGCCTCATTTCTTTTGCAACCTACATAGCGATTCCAGCATTACGTTTAGAGCTGCTAATTATTACCCACTGCAATATGGCAGGCAGCGTATTATTTGGTAGTGACAGCCCAGCTCTCCACGCTCACCGCGATGGCAGGTCAGGCAGGGGGTGCAGCTGTGCTCGCTGTGGCCGTGTGGATGGGCCTGGGAGCCTGCACTGCCCTGCTCTGCTCGCTGTCAGGGCATGGGCACACTCTGCTCCGCGGCCCTTACCCGATGAAGTGTGCAAGTTGCTGCACACGACTGAGCGCTTTGCATCAGCGCCGCTCCTGCTCCCAGAGCATGACCTTACACGGTTACTCTAATGAAGACAAGATCGCGATCTTGTCTAGGCACCTGACACTTTGGAAAAATACCCACATCACAGCTCCCGCCTACCTGCGCTCCTTCTCTACGGATTAATTTCTGTGGCTCTGGGAAAGGCAGAGCAGGAGCAGCAGCCACCGCTCGCCCAAAGCCCAGGGCTTAAGGGATGGGATTCCCGGCTTCTGCCGTGAGCGGCAATCCTGCCTGCAAAGCTCATGTGTTCCTCCTCCCTGGTGTCTCCTTATCCCAGCTCTTACCCTGCCCCCTGCCATATAATTTTCCAGCACACTTTCGTTCAAAAGGAATCACCTGACAAACCTGCAGAAGCCTTTATCTGGGAGGAGGTATCAGTTAATATTGGTTAAAATAGATTTTTTGAGCACGGAGCATTGCTTTTTTTTTTATGCCTAACCTGCAAAGTGATGCCTTGAAGACGAGATTAGTTCATTATTTATAAAAGTAAAATCCCTCCAAATGTATTAAATATGAAAACATTGTATCGGGGTGTAAGATTTGTGAGGATTAGGCTCTGAAGTCTAGACATTTATCTCTGAACGCATTACATTTGCATTCATTACATATCCTGCTGTACCTCTAAACATGAAAACTGATCTGCAGAACAGATGATCAAAGCAGGGAAATGCAGATCAGAAAACATGCTGTGTTCACTTAGGAACGAAAAAACGTTGTAAAAAAAAATAATTGTCTGATATTTCAGTACATGAAACCATAATGTAAGCCCCCGCAGCAGTGATGGGGGAACCTCAGAAGTAGCTGGCACGGCTTGGAGACGCTGCCGGAGGTTCTGATGTCTCCACAGAACTTCCCCGACCCCCTTGGTGGAGGAAAGGTGCGAGGAGAGCGGGGATTGCTCTGGGTGCCACAACCCCGCAATGGGATAACCGTGGCAGTGGCTGCTCCAACCCATCCATGTCAATCACTTCTTAATTTTTCACTAACGAAGGCCTTTCCTTCCTTTCCGTGCTGGCGGAGCCACCCTTCCTGTACCACCACACCTTCCTCTTCTCAGCACAAGCACAGCATTCACCTTATTCCGAGCCTCTGAACTTTACCAAGTGTTTGAAGATTTATGAACATTCAGTATTAATGATTTAGAAACCTCCTTGGACAGCTCTTCCGCAGTTTGTGGATGGCGAGTTATCCAAATCTGTGGAATTTAACATTATTTTTAGCAATAATTGCTGTTTAACATTTCCCTGAGCTGCTGCTGGAATAGAGGCCGATCAGCATCCCGGTACGACGTGCCTGTGCTCGCACACTTTTTAAACAGAAACCAGAAATCTGTATCGAGGATTTCTGCCTCTTCTACGTGAATCTTGTAAGTCGCATTTACAAGTGGTCAAGAAATCTGCAGCTAGAGTCTTGAAAACAAGTAAAATTTCAAGCAAAATTTATCTAATTTTAAGGAACTTCCATTCTACACTGGGACTAGTGCCAGGTCTGCTGGAACATTCCCAAGTTTCATGAAGCATCCCAGCGAGCTTGGAATCACTTTAGGATGATTTATATGTTTGGAGAGAAACCAGGCTCCCAGGCTCCCTCTGGTTTTGACCTAGACAAAGCTCCATCGGTTGATTTACACCATGATTTATACCATGCATTTTTTGCATAACTTCAAATCAGAATAGAATTTCAGCCCACAAAAAAAACCAGGCAAAGCGAGACTGACAGAATGGTCTGCAGCAATCCCTTCTGTATTATTAATCTGCCTTATCTCCTCAGCGCGCTCATTTCCTAGCCCAAACGCATCCAAATCCCAGATCAGAGGGTGCTATTGTTTCCAGTGTCTGTCTGTTCTTACAAAGGAAAGCTAATTAGGTTGAAAGTCTCAGTAACTGTTTAGTGTGACAACAGAACCAATGAAGCACTGTCAAAGCTTGTGCTAACTGGTCCAAAACTCCTACGCTTTTAACATAAAACTCCCATTCTTAATAGAAATTTTAAGTGACAAATCCACGGAATGGATCTAGTATTCATTATTTGCAAGAGAGTAGGAGAGGGGATTTAAATGAAGCATGTATTCTGCAAGGAGCCTCAGGAAATCATTTAACAGCTCGAGAGAGAGGGGAGCTGTGTTATCATCAGAATTTACATGATACATTAGTCAGGAGTGGAAATGTTAATCATTCTATCCAAAATCTATTTGCAAAATTAGTGGAATACTGTTGCTTTAATGCCCTTTTCTTATCATCCAAAGTGTAAATCCTTTCGCCTCTTCTGGGAACTGCAGAAATTAATTTTGTGAACCGCTGTCCATTTCCCAAAACCCTGCTGCAGCAGGAGTAGGGACAGGCTTCAAGGTCAAAAAAGGCTCAAAGTTGTTAAAAAAATGAGGAATTTTGGCCTTAAAAATTGTGCATAAAGTCTGTGTAAGATAAACAACAGATTGTTTTATCTTGCTGACTACTCCATACGGATCTGTGAGAGAGGTCTGTGGTTTGACTCTCTCTCTTCTACCTAAAACCAATGCGAGACTAGCAATGAATAAACAAAGAAGTTTTTGATGCATGGGAGCACTACAGCTTGTTAGCGCCCAGAGATTACTTTTCCTGAAACCGCGTTTCAAACTAAAATGATAAATGAGTGGAAATATTTCTTTCCAGTTTTCACGTTGGAAACCTTGTTGCTTAAACTCCAGCGGCCCCAAAGCGAGCTACCAGAACGCGTGCATGAACTGAAGGATGCATTGTTATAAAAGTCAGCGGAGCCATATACGTTCCTGCATTTAGGACGCAGTTAAATACCTTACTGGCTCACAGCCCAGTTGCTAAGGCTTCTCATACTCAACAATCTCACTGTAAATTTCCACTTAGTGGAAAGAAGGGGAAATAAAACCCTGCTTCCAGTGCTCGGGCTCTACCTGCTCAACAGTAAATCTGTGCCCAGCGAGCCAGGTGGGAAAGACTGGATATCCATGGTAGCACAGCCAAAACCATTTTTTTTTTCTTTTCTGAAAGAAGCCAGGAATTTCTCTTGTGTGACTCAGCCCCAAATGGTATTGATTGGTAACAAAACGCCTGGAGATAAGACAGTGAGGAGCCAGAGCATAGCTAGGGGAGCGCGGCGGTTCCTGGTGGGTGCGGGGGGCCAAGGGACGCCATCCCCAGCTGGTCCGCGTGATGGCAGAGCTGGAGGTACGTGTAATGTGCTTCAGAAGAGCTTCATGCTCTTTATGCTTGCATTAAAAAGGCCTAATTGAACGCCCCGTTAGGATAAGACATAGCTGCTGATGCTCAGGAAAGCAGGCAAATATATGCAATAGGCGGTCGATGAAATATGCTCAGAACTGATTTTCCTCTCTAGCAAACCATTGCCCTGAAACCTCTTTCTTCATTTTCACAAAGGCTGAAAGCTATTTTCTGGCACTAGATCCCCCAAATTTCCAGTTAATAAGCAGGCTTTGTGTTGTTGACCTTTACACATGCTGGCACAGCCAGATTTTCCAGCAGAAATGAGAGGCCAGCAGCCAACTCGTATTACATTTTAAAGCACTGCAGCTTGGAGAGGAAAGGGAAATTATACAACAGCACCGCAGTCTGACTGGCACCCTCGGCAGAGAGCTGTGGCACTGGTACACAGTGTTGAAATTACTTTTGGATGCTCTGTCAAGCACGAGATATAAATTGCACAATGTTTTTAAATGTTTTGGAGAGATTGCCTTTTGAGTGGCACCCTCCATTTCTGTATGTCCAGTAAGGTGCAGAGAATTCATTTGCATTTTTCATTTTTCAGTCTTTTAGCCAGCCTGGACCAGGAGGGGGAATCCAGCTGTGTGGATGATGCCAGGAATGGCTCAGCCTCCATCTGCTCTAAGATACAAATTTGATTTCTCCTCATCTTTATTTTCATGTCGAAAATTTCTCCTCTTTTTCAATATCCTTTTTTTTCTTCCCGTTTCATCCCTGGTGTAAATCGGATACTATCAAATGAAATGAAATGGAAGGGAATGGACTGCCTGAAGCTATTCACCGCACAGGAACTAAATACACCTCCTAATAAGACATTCCCTATTTATTTTTAGTAGCAGCGTTCATATCTTCCCTGCTATTGTTGAATACTCAAGTGATGCTGCTGCTAAACATTATGACTTTCTTTCCTTTGCTTAATTATGTGCCAATCAGCGTAGAGCAAAGAAGTTGCTATCAGCTGGTTGCTGGATAAATATTGAGTGCAATGAAACCGCAGACGTTACCAGGAAAACGGGCATTTCTAAACTTCAAGGTATTTAACTCTCGGAGGAAACGCGTGCCAGCTGTGTTTCTGTGGAGCTACACAGGCAGCTTACGGCCAATTAGGACATTTCCAGCACAGATCATCCCCGTGGGGCTGAGAAGAGAGAAAATGGGAAAACCCAGGTTTTGGTACCCAGTTGTCCGGCACGTTCCTGTATTTTACAGTGGGCAGGCAGGAAAGTGAACGTACCCTAAGTAAGCTAAGCTGCCTTTGGCTACTTGCTGCAAAGAAATTACAGGTTCCAGCGGGCATCCGACCTGTAAAGGTTGGCCTCCATCCTCCTGTGCGGCCGAGCTGACGACGGACCCACGGAGGATCAGCAAATCTTAGCCTTTTTCCTGCAGGTGGATTTCTTTGCTTCTGGTGCCTTTACTCTGCTCTTTGTTGTTATTTTTACAAAGCTGAAGATATACTGCCTGCTCCTAATGAATAGCATGAAAAACATACGCTTCCAGAACTCTTGGGTCTTGCCGTGTAGTCTGTTGCTCCCCATATACTGCTGGGATATATTTGCCAGCATTTCAATTAGATCATCAATAACCTAGTGCAGCTGCTGAGAGAAGAACTCAGATGTTCATAAATGTTATAGTCCATTAAGTTCAGATACTTCAAAGGCAGTTTGGAAAGAAAGTCATTTGTTAGGCTGAGTGTCAGTAGGGTTGAATGCAAATCATACTGGATGCCAAAGCAAGGGATTAAAAAATGGAGTTTAAAGGTCAAATTAACTTAATTTGACCACTCCTGACACATAATGCAACACCTTGACTTTTTAAATATGGCAGTCACTTCCCGGGGAGATGACTCCTCCAGAAGGCTGCGAGCCCCAGCACGCGGGGTGCTCGGAGCCCTGCCAGCAGCAGCGCTGGAGCGGTGCATGCGCGCTTCCCAGCACCACGATCCTTGTGCTACTTCCTCCCCTCTAGACTCCGAAAAGCACGTTAGCGCTTCAAGCTGCAGCAAATATTTAAATAACCGATTAACATCATCAGAGGTTTTCCCATTTTAAAATGATTTCCTTCTGAGGCAGGCAGAGAACTCAAATGCCGTTCCCTGGGTGTTCTTCTGCAACCTTTCCCTGGGGAAGCTGCTATTTGCACGAAGGAGAAGCAGCGTGATTTGTGGTGCTTTGGAAAGAAATAGGAATGCAAACATCAGGATGAATTACCAGCTGATGGAAAATGTGGCCAGCTCACCTGAGAGGAGGGATGGCGTGACAGAAAGAGAGAGAAAAACACTAAATCAATGTGAAACTGCCAAACCACAGCTGAGATTCAACAGCAGAAGAAATCTGGGCACAGCATCTGCTTTCAGCAAGCGGGGCTGCATCCAAGGAGCCGAGCAGACTGGCACCGACCAGGGGTAGCAGAATGACAGATCCTGCCCCAGAAATAGATGCAGGACTTTCACCCTCAGCCCGGCACACTCGCGGATTGGAAGGACTTTTCTGCAAAGGTGGAAGCTTTAGGAGGCTTAACAAATGTTTTCCCCACCTGGCGAGGGCTGGGATGTGCAGCTAAGCAGCCAAATCTGTCCTTTTCTGCACCTCCTTCACGAGTATGCACATATGGCTGGGCACGGTCACCCCAGCTCCTTCCCTGCCGACTTCCATCCTGCTGTTCTTTCTCGGAGACGCAGGGTTTGGGCAGGCTGAAACACTTCTGTGACTATTTCACTGATTTTTTTGTGTGTTTTTGTTTAACAGAGAGTTTTTCAGTAAATACTTGCTGCTATAAATCAAATTCCAGAGTTCTGCCTGGTGAACCGGTTATGGGAAATGTGTTTTTTTTTTTTTTGCCAAATTTTGACCTCGAATACAATACTTTTAAAAAATTCCTTTAAGAGACAGGGCAACGTTTCTCAGAATACTGACCCAGCCTTGCCCAAAGCTTGCTTGACTTCAGCATTCACAGCCTTCAGGACATGTGCAAGAGCAGCCTGGAGGTGGGTGATTTGGGTTCAGGATGCTCCCATACTCAGCCTGCAGCACTGACGGTGTGAGGGTGGCAGGGACGGGAGACAGGTCAGGGCCAGGGGCACAGCTGAGGGGAAGGCTTGCAGGGCTGACGGTGAGTGAACACACAAGTTCAACCTCATGCCTCCAATATATCTGGGAAAGATTAATAAAAACAGGTAGGGAAAAATCAGCAGAGGAGGAAGGCAGTGATTCTGCTCTTGGAAAGCGCTCCAAGTCTTCCCCTCAAAGCAGCTTCCTCCAGGGAGCTCCTGCCCCAGCAGAGGTGCAGCTGGGAGTGCCGCTAGCCCTGGGGATGGGGGCTTCCTTCCTGGGCGGGCTGCTAAGATCCCCTTCGAGGCAAAAGCAGGTAGTGGTGCCCACAGGCTGCCTGCGGAGTGTAAGGCAGGGCTTGGGAGCCAAGCTGCCGGCAGAGCTGCGGAGGGTCTCCTCCTCCCTCCTCCTCCCCTTATGCTCACTCAGGGTTTTGGGGCAGGCAGGGCAAGTCCCTCCTGGAAAGCGATTATCTAAATATCTGGTTCATCACTGTCACTGGCGGTAGGACGGCACATCCGTCTGAGGGTAATTAGGAGGAGGAGGAGGGAGAAAGGAGGGAGCTTTGGAAGTGACTCATTAGCAGAATGCTAATGAAACTTTCAGCTTAGCCGTGATGTTAAGAGGCAAGCAGAGGCAGACCGTGGTTGATTCCCCTCACCATTACTGCTCCCCGTCCCGAGGGCCTGTGCCAGCTCACAGAAGAGCAGAAGGTTCAGCTTTGTGCTACCTGCAGCTCATGGGAATTTGGGCAAATCCCAGATGGAACGGGACAGCGTCAGAGATGTACAGGAGGCGAACAAAACGCAGGCAGAAACTGCTCAGCACTAAGCCAGCTGAAGCATCCAAATTTCACAGGCTCTTGCAATGACTTGCCTTTCTGTGCGGATGTCTGGCAGCTGGAGCTGTTGCCCTTGCTTCTCGATGCAGCCTCTGGCTTGAGGGAAAGGTGACTCAGAGCTGGAATAAATCCTGCTGCCTTCCTCTCTTCTGATCTCTCCTTTTGAGAACTGGTAGGAGCGAAGCACAGGCTTCATGGAGTCCCCTGCACCTCCCCTGCTTTGTCACAACTCTGCTACATGCTGGCTTTGTGACATGCTTTGTTTTTAATCTGAAGGTGTTATTAATTCATGCTTGATTTTTTGTGCAGGTGCTTTCATCTGACATGCTGGTAGAGATGCTGCGGTTGGGGTGGAAGCGAGCTCGGAGCTGAATGTCAAGGCTGTGACTATCAATCAGCCTGCTGGAGGGAAGGACTTCCCTGAGCGAGGAGGCATTAACAGCATTTCTTGCACAGGGACAGGGTGTGAATCCAACTGATGTCCTCTGAAAGTCGAGTCACAGCAGTGCTGGGGACCTCTAGCTGCGTTCTGCCAGGCCATCTCCCCGTGCTTCAATGGGCTTCACGCTTTAGCTCCAAAATCTTCCTTCTCTCTGCTGCCAAACTCCCTGTGTTCAGAGCCTCCTTTCCCATTTTCCTCTACGCCTTCCTGTTTCCATTTCATCTACCACCCATTTTTTTGATTCCTCTACATCCTAAGCCTTTCTCTACCCTGTGGCACAACCCACCCTAGTCTTTCCTCGAAGACTGCCCGTCCTGTCCCCGCAGGGCTTTGTGATGAAGGAGGAAGCTCTAAGGCTGAGCTGTTCTCAGCTGGGAAGGGAGGGAGGCACAGAGATGCTGAGAGGGACACAGAAGCAGGGCTGTGCTCAGAATAAAAAGAAACCGCAGCTTAGCTCTGGCTGCTCCGTCAGGTCAGAGAGGCAGCCGGAGAGCTGGCACTGGCAGAGCTGCTCTCCCAGGCCATCTCCCCCGCCTGGCATCACCCTGCTCTGCCTCGCGTTGATTTTCCACCAGCGAAGCTCTGGGAGAATTCCGATCAGGCTATCAATTGTATCAAAGTCGGGAGACAGGAGGGAAATTTGATAAGCATGTGCACTAGCTGATTAAGATGGAGAGAAGAGGAGCCTCCAGTTTAACTCCCAGCTGACCTTTCGAGAGGGAGGCAGCGTGTTGAAAAATGCCATTTGGAGCTCTTAAAGGTTTTATGCCCCTGAACATCTCAGAGCTGTTTAAGGAGAATGATATTCAGCTTGCTCGTGTCCTGCCAACTCTTGCTTTCACTCCCAGCAGCAGCAGCCTCAGTGGGAGGCTGAGAAGGATTTATGAAAGGTCAATATTTGAATGTGCAAAACTTACCAAGTCTGTCGGAGGACAGGGAGAGGTTCTGCATCAGCTCCCTGAAAACTCAGCCCAAATTTCCTCTCAAGTAGGATGGCAGATGGAAAAACCCGAGACGGCTCCCCTGACGTTGGCTCTGGTCAGCCGCACACATGCAGTTCCATAAACACGTCCCCAGCTGGCACACACAGACCTCATCGAGCTGTGCAAGGGAACGGACAAAACCAGAGTCCTTCCTCGGTGGATCCAAGATCCCTGCCATCACTCGTCAGGGTCTGAGCTGACCTGGATGAGCAGGGTCCTATCAGAGGCTTCTGTGAGCTGCTGCGGCCTTCTGAAGAACCAGGACATTCCTTATGCTGACCTCTTGTACTGGCCAGGCAACATCTCTGAACTACAGCAGCCGAACTGCAGACATGCAAAGTAAAGTTAGAGAGCAAACTGAGCTGTGAATCTCAAATGCCAGGGAAGGTCACTGCTTGTCTGGGGCTCACGGCATCTACAGCTTTCGTGGATTTTGTAGAAAGATAAAGAAATTTCACTGGAGCAGAGTAAGCAACCTGGAGCGGAGGAGCTGGTGCAGCCATTGACATCTGCTGCCAAGCCAACATGAATATTTCATATTATACGATATGAAAAGTTTGCATGTTTCTCACAGACTTGGTAGCATGGTGATGTGCAACTGAGGAGCATCAGAGTTTCAGCACGAACATATGACATGAATTTGTTCCAGGATTTCAGGATTCTTAGCTGTAATTTTATTCTCCTTCAGGAATCTGACAGGCAGCTAGTTAAATTTCAACACAAGAGAGAAAGTGAGAAAAGGCTCCTGGCTGCTGTTACCAGCCAGGTGCCAAGACGCTTCCTGTTCTGGCTGTACCTCTGCTCCATGTCAGGACCTGTGCACCAGGTCGAGCAGGGTATGGAGCAGCCTGGCAGAAGGGCTTACAAACAGGGCTGGGTGTCACAGGCAGCAGTTTGCTTGGTCCTGTTCTCCAGCCCCAGACCTTTTGGAATCTCCAAATTAAAGAGCAAATGGCTTTTTGCATCCGGTTTCCAGCAGGGACCAAGTCCACGTGCGAGGGGATCAGGCACGTGTGGTAGGAGGTGCTCTGGAGACCAGGAAGCCCATCTGCGTGAGTGCCTGGGCTTCCCTGCGACTTCCCAGTGCCTCGAAGTATTAGTGAATTCCTCAGCATTTAAATTCCTTTTGAGAGCTGAAGTGTCATTAAGTTTCTCATTTTGCCGCAATTTACAATTAGTTTACCTCATTAAGCATTGTAAAAGCTGTGGGTGAAGCACCTTGGAGGTTATCCATCACTGGTTATTGCTTCGTGCCGCTGGATTGCTGCACAGGCGAGGCAGGAGGCTCCCTGGAGACTGGAGGCTCGGCGCTGGAGCTGCGGAGTGCTGCACGTGTGGGGTCGATGGCTCTGGGATCCCACCAGCAAAGCCACGAGGTGCAGGGCAGAGAGGTGCCAGGGGCTGGGGGCTTTTCCCACGAGCGTTTCTGTTGGAGCTGCACAGCCCTCGGCCTCGTGCCCCCACCCCTGCTCCGGTGTTCGGGCTGAGCCAGGGGTCAGGTTTGCAACTTGTGCGGCCAGTGGGCGGCCAGTCCCTGCAAAACCCTTCCGGAGTCCTGGAGCATCCCAAAGGCCAGAACGGTTATTGTTCTTTGGCTCTTTTTGATTTAAAAGCACGACAGATTGATGATTAGAGGCAGCAGAATGAAACGATGCGCTTACACAACACGGATGAAAGCAGCAAAAGGAAAAACTCTTGCCTTTTTACCAAATCCTTTGTAAGATAAACCTAATATCAGCACGAGGCCATAGCTGCATTTTAAGAGAACAATCTTTGACTGTTCTGCTTGTAAGAGGCTCTTATCCCTCCAAGCAATCCTGGATCTGTTCTGATACTCTTCTTCTTTGTCTTTCCCTAGTGCTTGCAATTTATAGTAAGTAGTTAAATTTGACCAAAGATAGTGGCTCACATTTTCCACCCTCTGTGCCTGAGGATAGTGTTTAAATCCAGAGACGGGCTTCTCTTGTAACTGCCTAATGTTTGAGCAACTGCAATTCTCATCGAAGCTGATGTGATCCCCATCTCTGGAAATCAAGGCGCTTTTATTTAATCACCGAAATTTTTAAATAATTAAACTAGAATAACTTGAGCGGTATTAACCAAGGCACAACTTGCACATTGCTCATGGCAACAGGCATGGTTAAAACAAACAGAACACCTGCATCCTGTCCCTGGAGGGCCACTTTATGTATAATTTATATAATTTCTATCAGTGATGCTACAAATTGGTCTACGAGTTGTCATATCCTGCTGTTTCAGGCCTCGCACCTGGAAAACAGGGGGAACATTCAGAAAAAAGCCACCGGAGCTCTGTGGCGACGTTTTTACCCCAAGTCATCTAATAAATCTCCACGCCAACTGTGGGATTTGGGCCTTTAATTGTTTTGATAAGCACATGGCATCTCGCCCAAGAGTCAACCGAACAAAACAGTGGCAATTAGCTAAGAAGTTCTCTCTGCAGAATTGTGCTCCTTAAGCTCCGTTCAGATTTACAGATGATTACTTGGGTGAGGAGGTACTTGCTAATCCCTCTGTACACACACACCTGCACGCATGTGCCGGCTCGGCCTCAGCCCTGCCGCACACAAATACTCTCTGCTTTAGGTACTCTCTACTCTGGAGAGGCCGTTCTGCTTTCCTCTTTGGATAAATAAAACAGCACGGAACAACAGAGTGACGGCAAACTCAGGTATGGCGGGTATGGAGCCCTTGTCCTCAGGCTACTGGCTCAGTTGTGATTGGGGGTTAAAATAATGAAGATTGTCTAAAGTGGAGGAGGCCTCGGGCTTGGCAGAGAGGAGCTTCCCTTACTGCCCCTTCCTGGGGAGAGAAGTCTTCATGTGCCATCCATCCCTGCTCCAGAGCTGGTCGGGGACAGTCACTGCTGCTCCCCAGGGGTGCTTCCCCACCATGCTGAATGTCTGCAGGTGCACACGCCACGCAGAGTTTTGTGCCTGAACCTGGGATTCAAAACCACACTGGAAGCTTTTAGCTCAAGTTTAATCACTGTCTAATTACTCACACGCTCCTGACACTACCTCCTGAGACACAGGTGCTTTGGAAACTGTTCCCCAGTGCTCAGGTACCCGCAGTCCTCCCCAGTGCCTTCCTATGCCTCCTGTGCATTACCCCACTGTGAATTTGGGCCTTTCTCTGTAAAATGGAGGATAACTCCTCTGAACTTCCAAGGTCTGTGTTTCAGGGTCCAGCCTTCACACGTTTCCTTTCAACAGCTCTGCAGCAGGAGCATTTGGCAGCGGGGGATTTTCTGAACCATGCCAAGAGTCAGCATTACTGCCAGGTACCGCTGCCCCGCAGCTCGGGCTTACTGCAGCAGAAGCTGAGGGCTTCTCCGTTGCCCTCTTCTGTCTGGACGGCTGCAGCTCTGCTCTGTAGTCTTTGGTTTCAGATGTACTCCCTTCGACCATTAAAGTTTATGACTCTTATGTCAATAGAGCACAAACGAGCAAACAATCTCGGAAGACAGAAAGCGATCTGCGAAGTACAGAAGGCTGCTTCTACCTAACACAAGGGGACAGTTAGTCAATGAACAGAGAGACACTGAAAAAAGTGCTCCATGGAACAGAAGCAACGAGCCTGCTTCGCTTTGTGAAACCTGCCTGCTTGGCTGTAGTGGGATGCTCTGGAATGGGACCCTGCGAAGGGTACAGGTCTGAGCTGCCACTGCTGGGATGAACCGCGGCATCTGAACAAGCTGCGAAGCTCCTGGCTCAGTTCACGGGGCTCCTGCTGGTGCAGGACCTGCTGTGCCCTCCCATCCATCTATTTTTTGATGATTCTTCCACATGCACAGACAATGAAAGGTGATTTACCTGCCCTAGAAAGGACTGCATTTCGCAAAGAAGTTCCCATTGCGTGCACACCTCAGATTGTTCCCAGCGTGGGGTTCCTGCCTCATCAGCACAAGAGGAGTATTTGCAGTCCCCTCGCCTCCTGACAGCCCACCTCCAGGTAAAGGGCTGGGCTTCCTGACTCAGAGCCCACCTGTCCTGTACCCCTGCTTGGGAAGCTCTTCTACAAAAAAAGACATCTACAGGAAAATTCACATCAAGATCCTGATTATTCTTATTTACCGGCTCTGCATTTGGAAAGAAAGATGCTTTGTTTCTTCCAAGAGTAGCTGTGATTATTAGAGATCTGTCTGTGCTAATTTTCATGGTGTTCTTACACGGGCTGCAGTGTGACCGGGTTATTGACGAATGAGCCAGTCGATGTGCGGCTGCGGTGTCAGAGAGCTGAGATAAATGAATGGGAATCACAGGCAGGGGCCCTCCGCCTGCTTCGTTTCTGCAGATTCTCCATTGAATCGTTTCACTAACCGAAGATGAGCAGACACAGACCCGTGTTAGTTCGCCCATGAGCCCGATTTCTTTGGAAAATGCCAGAGAGTGAAAGTCTTTGCAAGCACCGTACCCTGCAAGGTGGCATGAGTCGTACCACCGTTTGCAATGCCCCCTTCCTAGCACATGGAGGCTTTCTCCAGTGGGCTACAAGTGGGCACTTACAGGGTATCTGTGTCTTCTCAGCTCTGCTTGCCTGTCTCTGCTGTGCTGTAGGAACCCCAAATGTTCACGGAGACCGGAGTCCACAGGCTGACACAGTCAGAAAGGCCGTCGTAGTGCCATCTGGAGGAACACACATGGCCAGTCCCCTGTGCCAAGTAACTTCCCCGAACTGGTTTTAGCCTGGCTCTGTGGAGCTGCGCTGGAGATGCAGAACATCTCACACACAACGTTTTTGCCCCAGGAATTTGGCTGAGCGTAGAGCACGAATGGATGAGGAGATAGGAGAGAGAGCAAGAAGGCCGTGACAAACTGCTCCAGTTCATCTGTGGTTTTAATATAACTTCGGGATGTGACCGGAGCCCTGTATTTACTAATTCACTTGACTGGCAGGCATGTGTTAGCTGGAAAATCACTGTTTCAATAACCTGTCTGGCTCCGTCATGCAGAATCGTGAAATGGAAACAATTGCGCCTGTCACATCACCTGTGATAACCTTCAGCAGGAAGCGTGTCCCTCTTTGTCGGGGAGATAAAGCCATTGTTGATATGTAATATACTTGGCCAGTCAAACCAGCTTGAGGATTGTCTCTTGCTTTGCTAATTAATTTTATCACCCTTGTCATCTTCTACTCAAACCTGTGCAATCCTAAGCCTTGTAGAATTGATTTCAGGGCACAGGAGGGATATATGCTTCTTACAAGCCAACTTCAGTTACAAATGCGAAGCACTTGCTCTCTGCTTACTTGCATCAGCATGTTCTAAAGTAGGACATACGCTTTGACGATTTCTATTTTGGCATCTCACAATGTATTTTTATAATGCTTTCTTCCCTCCCCCTCCCCAGCCTTTTTTTTTTTCTTTTATCAGAGACAAACAACAGCTGTGTTATTGGCACGGTGCTGAGAAAGGGAAGCTAGAGGTTAGCAATGGCATAAAGATAAGCAGTCCTGGTGTAAATCAGATCCTTCACAATGCTGAGATTAGAAATTGTCACTTGTCTACAAACATATGATGATTTCTTGCCCTCCCCTTATGTGCCATGCCACTTCAATTTCCCATTCAAGCCGTTTACGAACACTTCACGTTGGAGTGGAAAAGGCAGGGATCAAGTCTCCATTCGCACTGTGGAAGGACTGACCCTGATTCTGCTCTCAGTACCTGCAGCATCCAGAAAAATCCTTCTGTGGTGCCATCACGAAAGCAGCAAGCAGATTTAAACAGAGATCCTGGCCCACCGGCTCCACGTTGGCAACCACAAGTCCATTGAATTTACTTTGGTTTGCGCCACGTGCCCGTGGTTTGTGTTAGGTGTGCTGTAGTTCCGCTATCCAGGTTCATTTGGAAGTTGAATGATTAGTGACACATCCCACAAGGGCTTTACGCTGGTAGCCTGGGTGCTGGCACACTGAGCTTGCAGCAGAGAGCCTGGGTCCACCTGAGAGGCCAGGCAAATATTTGGGCAAATAAAGCAGGCTTACCTCCGCACGGCGGCAGGAGACGGGGCAGCCGGGGTTAGGCTCGCTGCTCAGAGCCACCTCGGTCCACACGGTGCTCAGACCCCGGGGTGCCTCCGCCAGGAGGCAGAGGCTGGGGCATGGTTGATCCCCGTGCCAAGAGGTTTTGATGGGCAGAGCTCAGCAAACGGCGATCACATGGCTCAGCTTCTCGGAAAGCTGAAGGATGATCAATAGTTGATTAATCTAGTGAAGAAATTAATGTATTAAATGCAGTGACTGATGTCAAATACATTCTCTCTTGCTCATCGATTTCCTTATTTTTAACCTGCGTGTGCCAAAATTATGAAGCCCAATTCCAGCGTGCAGCTAGTACATTCATCTATTTAATTTCATATGGATATAATTTACTAAGCAATGTATTTGATTGAGTAAATGTGGTGCCATTGATTTTGTGGCTGAATTATCTGATTTGATTGGCACTGTGTCCCATTTAATAGAGAAAGCAACCAATCCAATAAGTAATGTTAGTAATTGGGTAGTTGTTTTCTAAAGAAAAATTACTTGAGTTTAAAGAACGAATGTTTCTCCGTTGCAGTGTAAACCAGACAAATTTCTACAACAGATGAACGCGATAACATTTATCCAATGTAATAACAAAATGCTGGGCTCTGTAATGCAGCATCAAGGCTTCTCAGGCAGCGTTCACAGAGCAGCTTATATGCAGTTTATGTTTTAGTACAAAGCTCCATCATCCGGTCCATTCATTAATTAACCCACTGAGACACCAAGAAATGCCACGTACCCTGCTGGACTCACGAAGGCGCAGAGAAGACAGCCGTCCTGGCAGCCCCACCAGCCCCTGCCCTGCTCTGCAGCCCCGCTGAGCTCTCCTGCTCCCTGCACAGCCCCAGGCTCAGGCTCAGCTCCCAGGACAGCGGCACCGCAGCGCTTCCTGCCCCTCTGTGTGCCCAAACTAACAACTGCGGTGAAGAACGAGACGAAGTGCCGAGGAGCTGCTGGCGGTTCCCCTCGCTGCGGCCACTCGGGCGCTCATTTTGCAGCTGCCAGCGCTCCCCTGGCCCCGCTGCTGGGGGGACACCAGGCAGGCAACTGCAGCGAGTGCTCTGAAGCTGAATGCACGGGTGGGCCTTTTGGCCATTCAGCTCCATGCTGGGAGAGGAGTCCTCTCCATCCACGTTGAAGTTCTGCACTACATAGCAAGAGGACTAATTGTGGGCTTCGAGCAGCCATTTCTGGCTGCAAGTCAGCGGTGTTCGGAGAACGGCGCAGGAACAGCCTTCACACCACGTGAGTACACAATTAAGGACCGATTCCTTTCTGCTAATACCTTTCCACGCCTGGATCTGAGGCAAGTAATTTTATTCAAGGTGATGTTCAACACTGGTAGGAAGGCTATTTAATTAAATGCTATACTTGACAAATTTGATACCAACCGTCATCTGTCAAGTTCATGTAAAACTAACAGTAATAAAAGTGGAACAACTCATCTACTGCTTTTTTCCTTGCCCATGCTGTATTATTTTGCAACAAGAGGAACCAGCACGCATCGTTTGAATTCCATGCTTATATTTTACAAAATACAATCTAGTCCTAATGCTGCTGTGACAGCCAAAAGGAGCTCAGGCATTAGCAGAAGAAAGTGATTTTTTTATTATTCCATTTTATCACTGGATGGAAATTTCAAGACTCGAATTTACCAACACATCCACATCTGAACCTGAATATCCGGGAGGTCATTTACTCCACCGCACAATAAAAGGGAGTCAGACAAGGTAATGCATAATGGAAATCAAAGCCGAACTTCCATTTGCAACCGTGCCATGCATAACGCTATCAGCTGCACCATCTAAATTACGAGGAGATACGACTCTCTGATGATGAATACGGAACATAATGAGCAGGGAAGGATAAACCCTGAGGGAGGGGAAATGTGCCACTTGTAGAGGTGTTTATCAAAAAAGAGATATGCTTCTGTATCTCAGAATGTTATTTTTCACAAAATTTATTGCAGACACTGATAAGCAAGACCTGTTTATTTACTTCATGCCAATTACAGGCTTGTTGAGAACTGTCTATTCAGACAGATTTTCCCCACGGAAAAGGCTTTCACTGAACATTTCAGGGCTTTGCTTCTGAAAAATCCGAACTTCAAAAACGTTTCTAAATGTAGAAATATTCAGCTTTTTCTGTTCTGGAGGCCTAAGCTGCTGCTTTCCAATTACCAACTTCTGACGAAAGGAAAGAAGTTTCAGGCTCCAGAACAACAAAGAATATTTCATTCTCGGAGCGCTTTGGGGAAGAATCCCTGCGGGGTCCTGGCGCTGGCCCAGGCTCCCTGGGACCCACTGCCCGAGGGGCCACCAGCCCCAGCCCCTCCTGCTGCCACCAGCACGTGGCTGCTGATGCCTTGTTCGTGCGAGCTGCTGCCAGCCCTGATGTGCCGGCATCTTCCCCTTACACGCAGGATTTACCAAGCGATGCAGTTCTTCCCATGCAAAGGAGGGAAAAAAGAGAAGAGCTCGGCGTTAGGTCTTCTCAGCTTTTCAAAGGTGTTCAGCATCCGGACTCTTTTGCCTCTCCTAAGCCGGCTTTGTGTGACAGCTGGAAAGGAAAATGGCAAAAACAGTGATTTATCTGCCTTTAATTAAATGCGGAGGTTTGGGCATGCAGTAGTGAGGGCTGTGTTCTGGTGGAACACACACCACACAAACGGTGGCAATTACAAGGCGAGGAATTTTGGTAATACCGAACTTGCAGTCATTCTTCCCCTTAGTAATTAGAGCACAGCAAATAAATTGGCGTTCAGTTGATTTAAATAAACTGCCCCTAGAAGAACGATTTGCTGACTCTCCTTGCACATCACGTATCTGCTGATGCCACATATCAAAGAAATGATTTTTGTTTCTTCAAAGCGAACGCACTTCATACAGATGGCAGGTTCCCATTGCTGCTTGCTCTCGGCCAGTAGCAGGAGCGTTGTTAGAGTGATGTGTAAGACATAAGTTGCTTGGAGTCCTGGTGCTTAAATCAAAGTGCGCTGCTGAGAATAATAAATGCACGTATGTGAGTGAAATTCAGATTGGAGGCATCTGTTTGAAAACAAGACGACACATTGTTGTCTAAGTGACTGGCAAAGATGGATGTCTCTATAATAAAACTCCAGAAAGAGCAGTCTCGGTCTGATCTCTGCCTTCGAGGACCAGACGCTCTTCAGGGGCCCGTGAAACACATCAACTGCCCCAGCCCAGAGTTTACGGACTCCATATAAGCCTATCATCCCTGCGACTCAAATAATCTGGATGTGAGCAATTTATAAAGCAAGAAAAGCTGGGGAGATCTTAAAACATATACCCTGCAAGTATAAATTCCACTAACCGAGATAGATGTCTGCCATATGGTTGCAGCAGATGCAGCAGATCTGAGGTATCCCGATGCCATCTTCCTCCGAGTTTGACCTCTGCGAGCATCAGAAGGAATCAGGGTCAAATTAACCGAGGGGCCAGTGAAAAGACAGCGAGTCCTCACTGCTGTTAGGCACGCTTTGACCATTTTGTAGACAAATCTTCAGCTCCTTATTAAAGTGGCAATTCTCCCAAGCACTGTGTGTATGCTGAGGCTATAAAAGCACCAACAATGTGTATCAAAAGCAGGATCTTTGTTTACCAGATGTCAGCTAATAATAAGAGGTATTATACCAGCGCTGAGACTCATTGGGAAAGCCATGTACAAGCTTACGAGCTAAGCTAGCTGATTTACTGACTGCTTCATGCCCACGTTGCATGAGCTGGTTTGAATGTAATCTACTAAAAACACCCCGATGGGACCCATAAACTTTATATAAGGAGCCTTAACTCAAACAGTAAGAGACTCCGAGGACCCATGGAGAATGGCTCAAATGCTGTAGCGGATGGATTTTTTTATGCATTTTGTTTTTTCTTTCGTATTCACCAGGGCTGTTTTCTGTTTATTTTGCAAAACAAAAGCAGCCCCCCCAAACTCTACCCAAGTCTCTCCTGCCGCATGCACAGCCGAGGCAGGAACGTTGTGCTCGCACGCTGCCACCCATGGCTGGATGACCTTTCCAGGTATTTGCCTTCAGCAGAGATTTGTAATGAGAATAGTCAATATTATTTGAGGGACAGTTTGCCTTCTTGTTACGGTGGGAAAACGTAAGCAGGAACGTACAAGCGTAGTTCCGTAGTGGGGAAAATGTTTGATGGCTTTCCTTTGGAAAAGCAGGGCTGCTGGCTGCTCTGCTTCCACTGCAGGTAACCCGGCACAGAGACGTGCGCGGGGCGACGCGCTGGATTCAGACCGGTGTGGCTGGGATCAGAATCAGGCCCCACACGACTGCAGGAACGGAGGGGATGCTTTGCTCTGCTGCTGCACAGCGTTGGCACTGCTGGAGGGAACGGGAAGCGGATGGTGTGCGGGGCTGAGAGCGGCAGGGGGAGGACAGAGGGGACGAGACTTGCCGGGGGCTGAGCTGGCCACTGCTGCGGCAGGGAGCGGGCTCTGCGGGCTGGATTTCTGGCCGGCTAGCGCTTTTCATGCGGATGCTGTTTGCCGTTAGCTGCCAGGCAGATGGCGACTTACATTACAGGTTATCGAGTGAGCAGTGGGAGTCAAAACAAAATGATCGCTTCACTCCTCCACGCTAATGAGAAGTGCGTCACCCAGTTGTTCAGGCACAGGATGAGTTTGCTTCATGCTTTCTCTGGATCTGGTCACTGGTGGAAGAAAAATATATCTGAAAACGCACGGGCCAGTGATCTCTACTGCTCTGGTCATTTATTTCCACCCCCATCTCCCCTCTCTGCCTATTCCGGTCTGCAGAGGAGGCTTGTAAATAGAAAACTACGAGGTTTGCGTCACTGCTGTGGTCCAAGTCCCCTCATCCACTCCCCAGCTTCTTTCCACAAGCGCAGAGGGCTTGCAGAGTGCCTGTCCTTCCCTGCAGCCCTTCGTTCCAAGGTCCGCACTTCAGATCTGCCTCCATGGCCCTCAGTCCCAAACGGTTCCGCAGCGCCTCTGGCCTCGCCTTTCTTCCTGCTTCTCTTCCCATGAAAACAATAATAAGGTATTGATCTACCTTGTTGAGACAATGAAGCCTCTTTAATTAGTTCATTAGTCTTTAGCTCATCAAGACTTGGATGAATGCTCCATTGAATCCTGTTTAATCACAAGAGCTGATGACTTCCAAGTTTACAGGATGCGCATGGAATTGAGGCTGGGGGCTGCGGCCATAGGCTGGGGTTTAAGACCAGGATTTCACCCAGGGAGTAAAAACTCATCCTTGGTGAACCGGGCCCCAAAGGTCAGCTCTAGGGAAAAGAAAACTCCAAAATGTAAAGCGGAAGACTTGAAAGGGTGTTTTACTCGGGAGATAAAGTCTGTGATGCAGCAACGCATCCCCAGGGCTGCTGGCAAGTTCAGTCCAGGAGAAAACCCTCCTGCTTTTACACCGGTGTTTAGAAGTCAGAGTGAAAATAAAGGACTACAAAATTACACCAATTTATGAGGAAATTACATTTCTTTTCTTAGATAAAGGGACAGTAAGCACCTAATTTCTAGAGAACCAAGAGAATTTTTCCCTGCAAAGCACACGCGACCTGCACGGAGACACCAGTAGGACTTTGGAGCAGTGGCACAGGTCGAAGCAGAGCCATCGGCCGCCCCACGGCACGGACTGCAACGTCCAGAAGGGCCGGGGCTCCTTCTGCCACCTGCCCACGGCCCCCTTCCCATTCCCCCACGACATTGCCATCAGAACTCCACTGCTTTCAGCTGGGGGCTTGTCCTGCCACGGCCGTGCTGCACTCTGCAAATTAATTTCAGACTCCGTGATGCATTTTCTGTCCACAGCTCGAGCTGATCGCTGAGGAGCCGAACCAGGCAAACTGCAGGTGGCATAGTGGTGGTAAAAGTTTAATGGTGATGGCGAATGCTCTCCTGCCTCGACCCCAGCTTTAAATTGAAGCAATAACGCTGCAGGTGGATGCTAAGCTGAAGGAGATGGGGAGAATTTTGACCAAAGACGCTCCCCGAAGTGTGCCCCAGAAGGAGCAGGAACAGAAGGAGTTCCCGTTTCAGCACAGACCATTTAGTGCAGAGCCCAGCTCCTTCCCCGAGGGCTGATCCCTGCCAGCAGGATGTGATCCCCAGCCCATTTCCCGACCACACCGGGCTGTGCTGGGCACCGCAGCTCAGCTGCCCGGCTCCCTGGCACCAACCTGGAAGCTCAAGTGAACAAACAACAGCACAAACCTGCTGCCCTTCCGATCACATCCGTACCCCCGCTTCTTCCCAGAGGAACTAATCTCTATTAAAAAGTGTCATTTGAAATGCTCACGAACCATGGAGAGAGGCTGGAAATGCATTATCTCCCCGAACCTGATACAAATAAGGATTCGGCTGTTTGATGACACCTTGAGATAATTGTTTCAAAGGATCTGAACGTAGAAAATATTTTAAAGCAACTTTGGAATCAATAGCTATTTTAATTTGCATCTTGCGGCTCGCTTTCTGACAAATAACCCAAAACAGAAGGATAAATAATACAGCTTCAATTATATTTCTGTACAATATTTATCTTATTTTTTGTTACGTGCTGCTGAGCTAATTCAATTTTCTGCTGCCAGCCCATGCTTGTTCCCCTTTCACTTGTAACGTATAACTTTATGAAGAGGGACTAAATCTTCCTGTGTGAATGGCACTTTATCCCCGAATGTGAATTTTGCTGGAAAATAAAATAAAATAGCAACAATACTCTTCATAAAGCTACGAATAAAGCCCACGCAGCTGAGCTATTCTTCAGCGGTGACAAATGACACACAATGGAGGGAAGGCAGGTGGCAGCTGGAAAGCATCCAACAAAACCCCAGAGGCTTCACAGCTGGGAGCCAGGACCCAGTACCCTTGGCTTGAACGTGGAGCTCCTGCGAATTTCCAGGCGCTGGGGGTGGTGGAAGTCTGCTCCCTCCCTCTGCCCCTCTGAGGGACGCAGCGAGCCACCCCGAGAGCTGGTCGCACCGAGCTGCACAAGGGAACACAGGGAGAAAGGTTGTCCTGCCCCCGTAAATTTATAATTGGAGCCTAGGAATGCAAATTTCAATGACATTTATCGAAGGGTGAAGACTCTTTGGGACATTCTGATGTGCCTACCCTGGTTAACTGAGCTCTGGTGCCTTCATGTAGGGAGCATTCGCCTTGTGCCGACACGAGATTATCGGTGCCTTTTTGTCCTGCATTCACGTTGGTGCAGCTCTCCGGTGGGATTCTCTCCCCCAGCTCCCTCTGAAACACAGCACGGAGCCTGTGCAGTGCCCTGTGCTGCAGGGATCCTGCAGCAGCACCGGCAACCCACACGGCTAACGATAACCTTGACGCCGAGCAGGACACAAGACAGGTGGACAGACTCCAAAACCTGTAATAGGATGCGCACTTACTGACATTCCTTTAACTTTTTGTTCCATAATTCTTTGTCCTAAGTTGCTGCTGGAGCTATTTCTGGTCCTAGCCTAATGTCTTTTAATTTCTTTTTCTCTAAATTGCTGCCCCTGGAGATGGAAAACAAGCCACGAGCCCTCACTTCATGTACCAAGGCAAATGTCAGCCAGCTCCTGCCTGTGGGCACCCACACTGGTGCCAATCATCTTAAACTACACCCAGCGCAGCCAGAAAAGCCTCTGGGAAAAAATAAAGGAGGGAGGAAGGCATTCGGCTACAGGCTGGGAATTGTCTGCAGCAAAATGACAGATGTTTATGGTTCATAAGTACATTCCCAGAAGGACAACGCTAGTAGCTTGATAGAAGGGGAGGAAGGAAAATGCAGGAATTGATTTACCATCTGTGTTCTTCTCAACAACATTTTCTCTGAGGAATATCAGGGAAGCTGACACTTCCACAAACTGGGAGAAGGGGGATTCACGGCTAATTGTGATCCTGATGATGAAGCACCAAGCAGGGCATCCAAAGGAAAGCTCTGCAGGCTGCATCCTCTCCTCCAGAGCTTCGTCACCATCTGGAATACTTACAGCGAGAAAGATAGGGGCTCGCTACAACTCTGGCCCCTTGGCTCGTTGCACTCATTGCTGGAAGAACGATGACTTTTCAGCCTGTCCTTCGCACTCTGTTGTTGGGAAGCTTGGTCTCAGCCCCACACACCATCTTGACAGAACACCTCTGCTTCAGAAATCTGTCACCAAATCCTGCCTTCGCCTTCTGCCTCTCTCCCCTGTGAGCTGCTGACAGCCAGCCCTGCTGGCTTGCAGACTCCACCATGCAAACAGTTTGGGTTACAAGTGTTTGATTCTTTTTTAATTTTCCACTAAACTGCCACTGCTCTAGTGCAAATGTCACCTAACAGGCAATCGCAGGAGCTGTGCAAGCAGAAAGTAAAACAGCAATAAAGCAGCCTGCCTTCTATTCTCTCGCACTGTGGAGTTAGAAGAACCACATCACACTTCCCTTCATTTCAGTCTGCTCAATGTTAATTTTAGCATCCAAGCCTTCTATTTTAGAGCTGAAAACACAGCTGATAATGTGGTTAACAACTGTTGCTGTGGGCTCCCTTGGCAGCGAGGCATTAGCTTCTTTGCAGGCATACAGCGTTCAGCCGCACTTCCGGGTTTCATTGTCTCACAGCTCCTCCCCGAAAACGTGGTTGGTGCTCCAGGAGCTGCGGTCACCACCGCCACCCCGCACTCCGCTCTGCCTGGCTTATTAGACAAAGGCGAGGGTATTTCTGCCACTGATAGTATCAGCTCCTACGTGATGGATACGCCTGCGAGCCGTTCTTCTGGCCCCATTATTCATCTCTACTGCGTGCTGCCAGGGAGCACAAGGTGCTCAGTCCCCTTTGCTGGCACGCTGCTTCAAGGAGCACAGAACCACACGCGAGGTGTCTGAGCACGCACAGGATACCTCGGCTGGCTCAGCTAGTGCTCGCTGCTCTCCTTCGTCGGGCACATCAGGCTGGGGCTCCTCCACGGCCCCGCGGGGGGTAGCCACTGAGGTGCTGTGGCTACGACGACTGCCGCAGTCAGTCCGGACCTGCGTGAAAAAACAGCAGCTGCATGGTGACCAGCATGCGTCCTCCCTCAGGCCATGGAGCTGTGCACCCCAAAACTGGGTTTCAGTGAAGAAGAGTGATAAAAAAAAGTGTACGGATGTCTAGAACATAGGCATGGCAGAAGGTGCACGGGTTAGCCAAGAGGAGAATCAGCTGAAGGTGGAAAGTGCACTTTTCTTTAAATTTATTTTCAGAGTAATAAACTCTGTAATTAATCATAGCTTTGTAAGTCAATCTTGTGGAAAAACCAAAACTAATAAGTAGAATACATCCTCCCAGTGCAGACGATCAATGTCTCATCTTAACGCACGGGTATTTCTTGAGGGGAAGAGGGAGATAAGATACAATTAAAGACCGTAAATATTGAGAAGCAATGAATGGTTGCTTGCTTTTCCCCCCAAAAGGACGTGAATGAGGAGACAAACACCGATGCTTGAAATCCAGTACCATTATTCTCCCACTGGATGTCTTGGTGAAAATGTGGACTAGATAGAAACTACGCTCAGTATTCTCTGAGGAACTGGTTTGAATTCAACTAAGACCACAAGGATAACAGAATTCCCTTTTAATCACCCTTCTTCCCCTCCCTGAGAGTTTTAAAGAAATGTAAATCTGCCATTACAGAGTCAATGCCTTGAAAAAAGCGAGTTTGCATTTTTATGAGATTTCAGAACGTGTCCTTCTAATCTTCCCGTCTCACATTTTTATTCCAGTGATTCCCTCTACTTCCTCTTGCCGGTCTAAAGTTAATTCAAGCCACTTCATACTCTAAAAGCAAGTCTTTTCTTATGTTTAAAATTCAGTTTGAACCTCTCTCAGTTCAATAGAGTCACTTGGGTTGTAAGCAACTGCTCAAGCGATTGCTGCTTCTTCCCTCTAGAATATTACATTCTCTGTTGCTCACAACAAAGATATCAAGAGTGTTAATACTGCTGTCGTGCTGACTGACAGCTGCTGCAAATATGGTTGATATAAAGTTAAATTACTGCACTTCGGAAGCAGTGCAGAGCTTGCTTGGAGCATAGCTGGGGTGATCTGCTACATCCTCCTGGGGGAAAGCGGGAGTTGAGAGGCATCCAGCAATCCCCCGACAAGAGCGCTCTGAAAGCCTCGTGTACGCCTCATCTCCACGTGCGGCTATTAAAAGGGACTGGCTTTTATCTCAGCTGTGCTCCACAAGGCAGAGAAGGGCCTCCTCCTCCTCCTCCTCTTGCATCCCTCATGCAGGGAGCACGTGGCACACAGTGACCAGAGGATGGGAAGATAACTTGTCTCAGCAGCAACTGGTGCAGGTAGGAACACCGACTCAAGTATTTCACCCTGGTGCTCAGCACACAGCTGGGCAGCGAGCTCACGGACGTGTTCAGATACCAGGCTGTGACGGAGCCAACGAGCTGAGCTGCAGATACCCAGAGTGCGTGCCTGAGACTGCTGAGGGCACACCAAGCCAGGATGCCCCTGGACAGAAGACCTGGGCTTGTCCCTATTTCATGGTTATATTATTTCCTTCTTGTTACCTATGCAAAGGTGTGAGATACACTCAACACACGGCGTGCCACCGCAAATATACGACATGTCCTATGGTGGACATCAGATCAGCTGCACAGGATGATCTTCCACGAGTGCTGTCACCTCCAGGAGCCCGGGCAGGATCCTTCACCTGTCACATCCGAGTCCTGTTTCTGCACCAAACCATCCGGAGAGGCTCGTGGGTCGGCTGGAAGCTGTGTTAACAAGGCACGTGCCGAGGGGCAGGCACAGGCTTGGCTGCGTGGTGGTCTCTCACCATCTCCAAAGGGCTCCTCGGCTACGCCAGGGAACGAAAACCACGGGGGTGCTCGGGGAAGAACTGAATCAGACAGATGGGAACGTGGGAGTGGAGTTTGGGCCAGGAAAGGCCAATTTCAAACCATATTTTTAATTAAATTGTGGAAGTTTTTAACTGATAAAAACGTCTTAGTTGGATTTAATGGCATTTAGCCGCTTTAATTGGGATGTCTATATTTGGAGTTTGCAGACAGAAACAGATAATCAGGCGACAAAAACAGATCATAGGGGCTTAAAATCCTGGCATTTGCATAACCCAATTGTTCACATTATGAAATGGAAACCCTGTTATCAGCTCCCATAAAACAGCTTGTTTTGGTAGATTGCAAATACTGCGTTTAATTAACCAAGCTTCAGGGACAGTGAATCTTATTGTTACAAGATATGACTCTGCGGAAATAAAGGCATTTTCATTTAAATAAAACAAAAGGGGATGTTTATCAGGATGTTACTTAATTGTCAGCGCTGCTAAAGAGTTTTGTTTCTGCGATAATTTACGAACTGGGATTGATCAGTGAAGCAGGGAACCGGGCACCTTTGTCCTGTACAATTAAAGCTCTATCATATTAAATCTAGGCATTAATGATGCCAACAGCTACAAGCAAAGCAGAAAAAAAAATCTGCAAGTCCATTGGAAATCCCTGGTAATGAGTGAAATCCAGTTTTACCCAATTAGCCCCCTCAAAGCATCCCTCTTGGTAATATTCACCTCTGGCACTTGCAGCAAGCCCAGTACTACATCAAGGTCCTACCGCGTTACTCGGCACAGCGCAGGGGAGGATAAGGCTGGGCGAGCATGAGGTTACATGCCATTAATACGTTCTTTGACACCCACTCCCACAGCATTTAATCACGAGATCTTCATCTGAAAAGCCAGGAGTTGCCCACCAAGTCAGAAGGAAAATAAGTGAGCTAGCGGGGAGGAAATGATTAGGTTTTCCTTGCCGAAAACACTACTGGGAATGGAAGCATTCTGGCTGCGAGCGTCTGAAAAAACTACACAGTTCTTTATCTAGATATACTTTTGCTAACACGTCTGGTATGTCAGAGACCATTTTTTTCACTAGGCAGGGGTGGCTAGGAAGGAAAGCGAGCATCTCCAGAACGATTTGCTGTTTCGCAGGCTCCCTAGGCTTGGTGCCAGGGGCTGCCCCTGGGATCAGCTGTGCCACACAGGCAGGGCAGGGCCATCCTCCCTGGAGCACGCAGAACTTTGAGAAATGCAAGAGATAGGAAAAGAGGATGCTGCACACTGAAAACAGGCATGGGAAAGCCTCTGAGAGCTATTATTGGGAGCAAGGCGCTTCTGTGGCATCAGTGCTGGTGACGTCCTGCAGAGCTGCAGCTCTGGGTTGGTCCCCAGTTGCTTTTTCTTCTCTCCCCACAAAAAAGACAGAGGTTGTCTCTTGCTCATGCTCAAAGTCAACCAATTTTTTCCCCTTGGTATATGAAAGTACAGAGCAGGAACTAGGCAGTAGGTGAATCAGTGTTGTTTCCGATCCTGATGTAAGCTGAGGCCGGGGTGCCTACAGATGGAGTCAGTGCAGTAAGCGGTCTGTGCTCCTGCTCTATCTGTAACCGGGATTTCTTTCACCACAGCTTTGCTGCTGCAAGGGCAGGTGCAGTCCCTGTCCACGTTACAACTAATACGAGCTAAAATCACAGGATGTTTCTCTAAATATGTAATTTTATTTGAAAGGACAAAAAAGCTGCAGTTGCTGAGCTGCTTCCAGGGACAAAACGCGTTCCATGGCCTGGAACAAAGTCTTATTTATATGCTGTGCATTTCCTTGCTTAAACATGCTCATCGCAGTGGTCTTCTCACGGCACAGCACCACTCAATTCCTCCTGTTCAGAAACACAAGGTTTGACCAGTGAAACCCCTCACCAAAACGCCCTGGGGAAAGAAAACGGTCTGCACGGAGGTTTAGCAAGAGGCAGAAGCTGCCGGTGAACCCAGCAAAGCGTATTATCAGAGAAACGGGCTGGAGTAATTGGAGAGGAGAGCAGATGGCTGCTGGCAATAAAAGCCTGTGAGAAATCCAGCTGAGAAGCCTACTGTGAGACCTATGGGGGCAAATTTCCCTGTGGTAGGACAAAAGACACCCAGCAAGTGAACAGTGGAAAAATCTATTGCAAGGTGCCCATTATTAAGCAGCAGCGAAGCTGTGAAAAATAGGCAATTGAATTTGAGAAGGGAAGGAAAGCAGGCACCCTGTGGACACAATTACGGAGACATCTTAGAAATTGCTGGGTGTGTAAATATGGGAAGAGCAGATGGGAGAGGTCTGAGGAGGCAGGGGAAGCGGCCTGCCCACATGTGCCAAGGGAACAGGCAGCTGCCTGCCCCTGCTCCCTCGCAGGCACACGCTCAGCCACCTCCTGCATTTGCCACTCTGCAGCTCCAGCAGGGCACGGGGGGTGTTTCCTGCTGCCCTGGCCCCCGGGTCTGTTTTTCTCTCCCTGCATAGCCTCTCCTTCCCCCTGCTCCCCCCAGGCTCACCTCGAGCTCTCTGCAATGCTGGTGGCATCGCTCCTCTGCCTTTTCCTGTGCCGTGGTGCTGCTCACTCTGCAGGTGAGGGCTGGTGCCGGCTCTGCAACAAACCCCAACCCCCTCGCAAGCCCTGGGTGTGAATTTTCAAAGGGGCTAATCTTTTTCTGTAGGCACACCTGAGCTGCTGTCACTGCCCAGCCATGCTGTTATGATGCCGAGGGGCTGCCCAGCAGAGCCACCACCCCACTGGGAGCCAGCTCCCAGCTCAGCTGCGGTCCAGCCCTCGCAGGGAAGCCTCCCTGCAGCCAGGCTGCTCTTCCAAAAGGAGAACCTGGTGCTTGAAAGTCACCAAAGCCTTTAATCCCTGCAGTCACTTTAACCCTTGGCCTCCTGAGCCCTGCTGAAGGACCTGAAAGCTAGCCAAAATCCCCAAGTATCAAAAGGATCAGCACACATCCTCAAATAAACCCTCTTTCTTTACCTCTCTCCCTTTGTGAGGATTTACGCTCGTGAGAGACACTGCTGTTCCTAAGGAAATGGCTTGAGGTTTAAAACCCCCCTTCCTGGTTTTTAGTTCTTGTCTCTTGAGGGTTAACAATCCTCAGGAGAGCGCAGAGCAGCCTGTCTATCCACTTTGGTAATTGAAATCAATTTCTCTGCCTTATCTTTAGGAAACCTATATAGTCAAGACACTAATCTGCTGGCTCTGGCATCTTTTAAATGAAAACCTATTTGGAAAAAAAAAAAAAAAAAATCCCTTTCCCTGCCTACTAATGCTCCTTCGCTCAGAGAGACAAACACCAGGCCAAGAGACTTTTTGGAAGCAAGCACCCATCACTTGTCAGCCCTTCCCTCAGCAGGTGAGCCCCGTTACCCTCTGCCCAGATCCCAGCGGTCCTGACTGCCCCAGGGGAGGCAGGGGCTGTCCCCTGCCTCGATGGGCCCCGCTGAGCCCAGCAGGCAGGGAAGGGGAACCCGCTGCCTGCTCATGGACATCGGGGAGCCCACGTGCTGGCTACCAGCATCCATCCTCCTCACTGATGTCCCCAAGGTACCCGAAGAGGAGCTGGGAGCAGGGCCCGTGGCCAGACAGCTCCTTGGCTCCTCTTGCCATTACTGCCGGTCTGTTCCTGAGTCCTGCACACACTGTTACTGGAGAAAGGTCACAAAAACAGGATGCCCGTTGTGCATGCTGATCACGTGCAGAGCTGCGGTCAGGAATGAAGGAGCTAAATCGCCTGCAAGCCCTGCTCTGCCGAGTGGAAGAGTGCAGCCCTTCGCAAACCGCTTCTGTCAAATCTTTAGTTGCCTAAAATGAAGCCTATAGAGAAAAAAACAGACCCAAACAATGTTCTCTCCTAATCCTGTTGATTAGGAGCCCAGCCAAGCCAATAGATTTCTAATTTGAAGTCAATCAGGCTTGAAATCCCTGTAGGTTTGATTGTAATTACACAGATGAAGTAATCAATAGGGAATGATAGCACCCTGACCCTAAACAGGGCAAGTCAAAACCCACAGGCACTCTTGCGGTTCCTCGGGCTCGGTGAGCAGGGCTGGGTTTGCTCCCCCAGGCTGTTACACACGGTGCGCTTCGGGGGGCATCTAGTGGGAAGGAGAAGCCACAGAACAGGTGATGGGAGAACACGGAAACTAATGGCGAGATCTGAAGGTGAAGTCCCACACGAAGCAAAGACAGAAAGGACCCAAGTCACCGTTCCAAGATCAGAACGTGACCACTCTGATGTCTATTCCACAGCTGTGCAGAAGGAGCCTTCGGCACTCCGGCTAGAAACGTGCATTTACCAGAAGTTAACAATTTGTAGTTTCTTTCAAACTAAGTGCACTTCTTGAGCAAGACAATATAATTAAAAGAGGCGCATCAATATCACGAGATAAGCATCACTGACCACATTTATGGCAATATAAAAAGGAACTCAGAGAAAAAAGAACCTACACCCTATAAATCAAAGCATTTCAGTGCATAGAATTCAGAAAAAAATCTATGAATTGTAATAGAGCATGACAAAATCTCATAAACAGTAGTAAATATTAAACCCCAGTGATAAACAGATACATTGCATCCTACTGAGGATTTTCTCAATGCATCAGACTGAGAGCAGCTCCCCAGTTCTTATTCTCTTAATCGAGGTAATTTGCTTTAAGTGTTCCTTGCAGCTGAGAAATGACAATCGCCCCTTTAATACTGCGGTAATGCAAACAGCAGTTTTTCACCTGATGATGCTAATCACTGCGTGCTCCTCCGAGGGCAGAATTCTCTTTGGGTGAGAAAGCCTGATAAGAGACTAACACACCTCAGGAAGTGAAATGGATGACTTTGGACCGGGTAAAGGTAGAGCAGGAAACAGCCATTTCACTGCCTTGGCATCGCCATCCAGTTATTCATTATGCTAAATTGCCATTTTATTCCTTTCAGCTTCCTGAGACATCAATAGAGCATAATGAAGTTATCACAAGATGCAGTTTGCTGAGCTAATTTGGTGACGGCATTAGAAAGCAGTTCCAGGTAACGGCCGAGAAGAGTTCTGTTCAGAGAAGTGAACATGAGGACAGTTGGGGTTATTCATTTTGGCAGTAGTTTCTTCCACCATCCCTGCCCTTCCAGACCAACAGGAAAGTTTTTTAGTCCTTGGATAGTTAAAGATTTCAAAAAGTTTCCATACTCCATGTCACAGCAATGAAAATCGGAAAGGTTAATATAAAAATAGGCTGCTCTTGTCTCTGACCACTCAATGCTATTGAAAAGAGAAGTTGGATTTATTTCTCCAGCAGTACAGCACTTCATTAAAGTTTAAGGTAAGCTTGAGATACTTTCCTCAGCAAACGGAATACCCAAGGAGTAAAAATACGGTGCTTATCAACAAATAACCCTGCGTACATCAGCTTATTCTCCTCAAACACCACTGACAAATAACGCATAGGAGGGTACCAGGAAGCAAGGAGACAGTGCCTGTCATGTCACAATCGCTCTGCACTTGCAGCCTACGATGATTTGGAAATCCATCTATACACATCTCACTAGGTTTCTGACATTGGAAACTCTTTTAGCTTGACCGCAACCTCCATTTTGAACACAGGGCATATTTTTTAGCTTTATGACAAACTGCAACCAGGAGTATTTTAGCTGCAGACTTCCTCCCCCAGCAGCTTCCCTCCTGCTCACCAAGCTACACCCAGAGCCAGAGAGCCCTCCAACTAAGACAATGCAGTCGCTTGTTTCCTGCAGCTTGTGCTACCACCTCCAAAGAGACCATTTGTAGCCACACTATTTTGGCAGCAACTTACAAGTCAGGAACAAATGTATTCTGTCAAGCAGTTCTTTGGGTTACAATTGTTCCTCCATTAATCTTAAGTGTATCAAGCAAAGAACAAGCTCATTGTTGGAAGGAATAATGCAGAACACTGCTCAAAACATTATGTGCTACATGCAGGAATGCCTCCCTCCCCAGCTATTAGTCACTTTGCATTAATGTGCGCTGCATTAATTGCTCACTGAAGGAGTGGCTACGAAACACAATGGGAGTGACATTGCATGCTGACAGACTGACAGAAAATAAGGTAGTGGGGGAAAAGACATCTCGCTGTGGGTTGGGTAGAATGTGGCTTCAGGGCTACACCATCACGGGGTGCTTCATGCTCCCTACTGCTGAGGAGCAGAGCCGCAGGGCACAGCAGCAGGTCTCTGGGGGATGCCAGGCACACGCTCCCCAGGAGCGGAGGGTAACTGGGACACTGCAGACTCCAGGAAGGATGAGCAGTCAAGCAAGGAGTGAATTAGGGTGATTAGTATTTCCAGACTGCAGATTCAGACCACAAGTCCTTCCGGCCAAGGGCCCCTACTCCAGAAGCACGCTGTGGCAGTTGCTTTAGACAATGAGACACCTCTCAGGGCTATGGTGTGAGCTGCTCAGGAAGGGTCCCTTCCTGTCACAGGGCATGGTCTGGCCATTTAAATCGGAGTCCTGTTGTCTACACCAAAGAGACAAGTGGGCTGATCAGTAAATATCATGCATTTTTACCACTGTCTCAAACTGCCACTCTGAATGCAAACCTGACTTGAAATGAATCACTGAGTACTTCACAGTGCAGGTAAATGGAAGACAATACTATAGGGCCTGGATACAAAGAAAACAGTTGTTCTTCCAGCATTTCTACTCCTTCCCCCTCAAATTTCAATAGGCCATGTCTAATTATTGAAAGGCACATATTCCCCTTCACACTGGGTTATTATCAGACCGTACCACATGTGTCAGTCCACAGAATTAGCAGCTATAATTGGACCCTTTTAACAAGGTACACAACACATTTTAAATTAAATTGCATTCCATAAATCAGGTTAACCTTTTCAACATTGCTCTAAGAAAATTAATTACTCATATCGAAGCATATGACCTTTTCACAGTGCTTGGGATTAGCTTCCACATTTCTTTTTATTTTCTGCTCCTCCTCCCTCTTTCCCAGCCCAGCCTTCTTCATTTAAAAGAGACCAAATAGGCAAGGCTAAACACATTGCTTCAGCTCTCGCTCACAGCTCCAACCAAGCACAATAGTTCCTATTCTTTTCAAGTTCGCTTCCCCTTAAGAAGGTGTCCCTTCTTCCTCTTTTCTGGCCAGTGAAACAGGGCTGCCCAGGTGACAACATTCATCATCTGACTTTTAGCTTTGGTTTGATGTTTGCTTGAAAAACCTGGGAGTCTTGTGACTATGTGGATAACTGTTTCCAACATCAGCAAGAGGCAGTTTTTTTGTACTTTTCCAGCCCTCAGAATCATGTGAAAGTATGATCCAGTACCCTAAAAACTAGGAAGGAAGGGAAAGCTGCTTTATTGCTTTAATATTTCCCAGGACTTTCTACAACACTTCTGCAGGGTCTGTGAAAGTAAATGTCAGTGTCATCGTCCTAGTACTGGCCTAGAAACACCAGGAAAAAAGGCTTCCTATCACAGTTAGTAGTGCTGTATTTTCTATCAGCTTAGAAAAAATGCGTTAAGAAGCTTTTTCACAGAACCCTTATGAATTTCTTCTTTGAAAAGGACCCTGAAATTTGATAATGGGCCCAGATCTTTCCTTTCTACTTTTCAAACAGAAATGTAATAAGGAATGGTATTTGGAAGGGATAAAACCAGTAACAAAGCAAACAGAACAACCTTAAACAAAACCAGGTGGGAAATACCCAAACAGATATAATCTCATTCTTTCCCCCACCTGATCCTACTTGTAGCTTCTATGTAATTTGGATTTTATGAGTATTCTTTTATCTTCCAGGGTGAGTTCACAAAATGGATTAACAACAAATAACAAGTCCCAATTCTGAGAGAATTGGAACAGAAATGGCTTTCCTGCTCCTTGGTACGGAAGCAGAAGAAGCTTGGACGAGCTTCGTGTCTGAAGCATGAGCCTTTTCTATCCTCAATTATATCACAAGAGGTCACATTCATACACAGGGCACCCCCAGTAACCCACCTGTACCTCATCTCCTTGGTCACAGCCGTCCCCAGCAGCACAGTAGGGTTATGTCAGCTCCAGGACCTTCATCAGCACTGGGTAAAAAAGAAAACACAAATTATCACCTTAAAGAATGAACAAGTATTAAGATCTCTTCCTGGAGTCCTTTTTGAGGCAAACTCCCCCATTTTTGTTGCATTTTCTAGCATATTATATCTGCAAATGTTTATTAACACCAGCTATTCTCTGGATACTTTATGTAAAAAAAACCTTCAACAATGAAGTTCTTGCAATGAATTGAAAATTAGTATTGGAAGAGATTTTCATACAACAATGCTTCTATTTTCTAATACAAGGTATTAACAACTTAAAGTGAACAGTTGTAACTATACTTATCTTTTTGGTATTAAAACAGAACAAAAGTTTTTTTTTTTTTTTTTTTTTCCCCTCCCACCTATTCTCCAAACGCAGAGTATTAGTTAAGTAGAAAAATGGGAATTATTTAGCACATACAAAGGCGGAACGCACCCTTAGCAAGCCTTAACTCTTCACGGCTCCTCACAGACACCTCCTCGACGCCGTCCCTGCAGCCCGCCTTTTCGGCCCGCCGCCATTCGGCGCTGACAGGAAGGGGCGAAGCGCTCCCTGCAGGTCTCGAAATGGCGGTGACCGCCTGGCCCGCCCAGCACCGAGGTGATAAATAAGGCCCCGCACCACTCCACAGACATTGCTGCCGGGAGAGCGTCTGAGTGTTATATTTGGAAGGAAACGTGGCGCCAAAAGCAGCGTTTTGAGGCTTTTCTCTCAGGGTAGAGCTATGTTGGAGGCGCTCAGGAGATGGAGGGCGCGGGGCTGCAGCGGGCAGGCTGCCCTGGGGCCTGCATTGGTCTCTGCCCCCAGTCAGAACCTCCTTCCCCAGCCAGGCCTTCAGCCTCCAGGGTGCTGTCCTTCAGTTTGGTAAGCATTATGCCTGTCTGGGCCCACTGCTGTGGTTTCAGCCAGCTGCTTTGTTCATTCTCCCTGGGTTGGGCCCTGGCCCTCACTTCATGTTTTTCCCCACAGACCTGCCCCATGCTCCAGACTGATCCTGGCCGCTGCCTGCCTCCTGTGGTCCCTTGCTGATGGTGGCAGGCTCCTCTCCCTCGCCCATCTGTGAGGAAATCACCAGCCCTGCTGTGTCTGTGGTGCTACGAGTGGTGGTGAGATGAGGGGGCTCGTCCCTGAAGGCCTGGAGCTGAGCTCCCCCATTAGGCCTGGGCAGCCTGCTGTGAGGAGACACCATGAGGAGATGCTGCTTTGAGGAGACGCCACTGGAATCCCTGCCTCAAGGAGATCACCGTGTGGAGACCCTGCTGCTGAGGGAGGAGTGCTCCAGACCTGTTGCCTGTCATCGAAAGGTAGGACATGGCGTGGCTTGGTGCCGCTGTCGTGAGGGGCCAGTGGTTGAGGGTGCACTTCTCTTGGCTTGGAGGTGAGAGCAAAATTTGTTTTTGAAGTGAGGTGATGTTTTTTAATGCGGAGAAGTGTTGAGCCTCAGAGTGCCTTCCCTGGGGGTATGTTAAATGCATCTGTAAATTCATGTTTGAGGGTTGATAACATGGACACAAAACCTGCAGCCTCTTGACACCATGGGAAGTAATAAGCCCACGTGAACCCAAGTCAATAAATGTGCACCTCCCATGCATTTTTGTGCTGTTGCTACCATCCTTCTCAAATTCCTCAGGCTGTAGGACTGTTCATTGTCCTGTAATGCCAGGGGCAAATCTTCCCCTCGCAGCAGAGGCCAGGAACACCACTGAAACTGCATCTCCAGAGATGAGAAGCAGAGGCCATTCAGGCCATGCTGTACTTACATCTTAGCAATTGTTTTTTGTCAAGAATTGACAAGATTGCAAAAGCTATTGGAATTACATAGTTCTCCCTCACCACATGAGACACCCCCTTAAACTTAACACTTTGCCGGCTGCAAACTGATCACCACCTGTCTTTACGCAAGCTTTGCCAACCTGAAAATCACCTCCAGTTCAAAAGAAAGCGTTCTCCTCTCTGTATGTTTCTGCACTCAGTTCACATAGAACATCACACCACTTACCATGCACATTTTATATATAAAATATGTTTAAAGGCTAAAAAAAAACCACGTAAGTAAGCACTCTATCAAATAGCACTTTACTCAGCGACTTGTATGAGTTTCCAGCTACCCCCAGCACACTACACCAGTGCCTCACTTTCCTCTGGCACTCCCTGCCAGCACACACCACAAACCGAACAGGGCTCAGGTACAGCATTTAGGACACCACACAACCATGAATTCAGTTTCAAACTTCCTACTTTGATACACGGACCGAGGATTCTCCTTTCTGTCTCCTGGCTGCATGGGTGCATAGCCCTAGCGGTCAAAAGTATGCCTACGGATGCAGTTCAGGGGATCAGACGGTAAGTTAAAAGGTAAGTAATTTAGTATTCTGTTATTTATAAAAGCTGCAGTTTTTCTGTGTGTGCTGCGCCTCTGCAGATGTGTTTCTTACGGTGAAAGACACTTCCCCATCCCTCCAGTGGTTGGTTTCCACAGACATGGAAGTCCTTGTATCAGTGGTTCACTGCTGTGTGCTGACTGCTTTGACCCATAGCAGTATGGTGTGGTTGATGAAACTCTTCTCAGAAGAACATATGTTCTGCTGTTTCTCCCTCCAAATGGGATAATCCATGTAGTTTTACTATAGATTGTATTTCCCAGCTCTCTTCATATCTTCAAATTGCTCTCCAAGTTGCTGAAGTCATCATGAGAAATACTGGAGTCAGCTAGATTTTAAACATTTAAAATGATATAAGACCATTTTCCTTCAGAAAGGACCTTTAAAAATTTAATTATTCTTTTTTCCTATTTCTTTTCTTTCTGTGATGGGGTTGTTGAAACCTTCCATTAAATATCCCATAAAAATAACACAGACAAAGAAATAAAAAGCCTAGAGAAGAATGTGACAAAGATATTCTTGAAAACATCAGGCATCTTGCTGCTGATCTATTGCCTTTTCTTATGGTGGAGAAGTGAGTGAGGAAGAATGGGTTGCTCGGGGGTGGCTCCTGTTTTATGCTCGAGTTAATGCCTCAGCTAGCATTGCAGAATGATACCTACTTGCTGGAAACTGGATTCCCGTTGTTTTTGGTAGGATATAAAAATCTTAATAACCTAAACACTGTTAAAAGAACTGTTCCAGTCTTGTGTCAGGCCCAAATCTGCACGTGCTGGAGGTGAGGGTGGTGAGTGCTCTGCGTGTGTGTAGGCCAGAGGACAGTGAAACAAGGCTAAATCCGGGTTTCTTTAAGCTTACTGGGGAAGTAGTCAAGGCTCATGCCTCCAATTTCAGAAATCATCCGCCTGTTTCAGATGAATTGCTTTTCAGGGAACTGTTTGAGACATCAAAGGCAAAGCTAACTGAAAATTAACTTTATATATGAGGATTTTTTTTTCTCTTATAATATACTGTGCATTTTGTGTTTATTTCTGTGTACCCAGGCACATTAAAAAGATTGAACATAATATGGTAATTGTTTATCTAATTTCTAATTAAGACTGCTATTTTGCTCTTCAGAATTGCTGCTTGAAGTAAGATGTATTAAAGCTGTTTCTGAACCATTGGTGTTGAGAACAGGCGGTGTTCAGAAGCAGTTACCTCACCGCCATGGGTCTCCTGCAAGCATGCAGATGCTGTCACTGCTGTTCTTCAGAGACAGCTTCCCCAAACTAAAATACAAGTAAAATTAAAATACGTCACACTGCAATGCAGTGTCCTGCATCAGTGATGTAAAGATCATCTGGATGCTTTGGCCAACCACTGCTGGACCCAGGGATGTTTGTCTTGGAGACTGTTTTCCCCTAGCCTTGAGTTTTGCTGGGCTTGGTCTTGCCAGAAGACTGCTGTGGTGTGCTGTACGGGTAGCTGTGTGGAAGAAGATTTCTGGGCAGATGCCTGTGCTAAATGCCAGCTGGTTGCTTTCATGTGGTTCTGGTGGCTTTTTTGGTGTCTTGCTTGTATGAAAGCACTAAAATTAGCAGTTCTGAAGCCTTAATGTGCAGTCAGTTCCCTTCTGTGTGGCAAAGCAGCGGTGTGGGTTTGGCTACCTTCAGCTCCCTGTCATTTATAATTATGACAGTTTTTGTTCAAGTGATTTTTGCATCAGTCCGCCCATCCTTGCCCTGCAGGTGCAATTATGCTTTTCTGATGCCACTGAATTGCAAAGATCTGGGGAAAACACTTTCAACATCTTTGATGGCAAAATGCAATACATCATTCCGTTCATTTGGTGTAGTGGCTCCTCTGGTTTGCTCCAAGCATTAAATCGGAAAATTTGATTGTGAGTGACAGGGCCATGAAATTGTCTAGTTTACCAGACTAACTAGAGTCCCTCAAAGCTAGCAGTTAGTGCATGAACGAAACCAGGATCCCCATCCACCTATTCATGACAAAGCGGTGCAGATGATTGAGCAAAGTGTCAGCTCAAAAACCAAACCAGTATCAAAAATAAAAATGCAGATTTGTTTCTAGCAGCCTTACTTTGCCCTAAAGTTGCATTTGTCTCATTTCACTTATTCCAGATGTCGCTCCAGTAACTCATTCATTACAGGCAAATCAAATAAACAAATGAAAAATTAAAGCTATTGTTATCCAGCTATTCCATTGGGGTGTTTTTGTAGTTCTTTGCATATTTATAATGTTTCTTCAGGCTGCATGTCCAATTAGAACAGATGGCCGATAGGTTGCACCGACTTACCTACTCCAGCAGACTGGGCAAGTGGCCATATCTCCAGCAAATGAAATAACAGCAGATTTAGAAAAATACATTGTAGTCACTGAAAGCTATTTTCAATTGCTTATTGTGTTTTTCTTGTGGTCTTTTTTTCCAGTGCTGTTCATTATCCCTTCTGGAATGTAAATGGCACATTTTCTGTATGAGAATTAACTCCATTTGCTAGATAGAATTGATGCATCCTCATCCCCTATATGCATGAATATAGAGATGTAGACAGATATGAATGCAAGTCACTCCTGAAATACTCTGAAGGCTAGAATATTTCTTTTCCTTCTTTATTTAATTTTGCTGTTTAGAGTGAAAAGAACACATTTAAATAATGAAATGAACCACAGTGTGTGTTCTGCTCTATTCAGGGATTTTTTCTAATTTCAGTTCATTCTGCAGAACTGCCATAAATACTTTTTACATGAGAATGCTTGAGAAATAGGTCATAGCAAAAATTGCTAATACGTACATTAGATGGAAGCGATTCCAAACTTCTGAATTCTTTCAGTTTGCTTCATAAAGCAAATCACGTGAAGCTCAGGATGGAATTTTCAAGAATACTTAGATGAAAATTCTTGTTAGTTTCCGGCCCCAGACACAGTCTGATCAGGGTCTAGATCTCTTAAGAGACGGGTGAAAGATGAGAAGCTGCAGGCTTGAGTCCTGGGAGGGCAGGGGCATCATTCAAATTATATTTTTTCTAGGATGATTTGGTTTCTGAAGCTTGATTCACAGGTGCTGTTCTTCCCTTGGCCTTCTCCTGTGGAATGCCCTGGTGCCAGCTGGGGGCTGCGTGCAGCGAAGGACGAATCCTTTCTGCTCGCACCGAATCTGCTCCAATCTTTCCTTAATACTGTGTGCATAAATCTGCTTAATTGTCAGTGGAAGAAGTGTGTGTGGGGGGAAACCTCTGCAGGCTGTTCAGTGGGCAGCATTAACCAGCAAAGGCAGGAGCAGTAATGGATTGCACGGGCATTCAAGGAAGCTCTTTTGATAGCGAACCTGGCAGTTGCGTGGTGCAGTGTACTTGGTTCGCTGTTCTGTGAACGGGCCAGCATGCTTGGACTGCTGTATGGGGCTGCTGTAGGCAGCCTTATCTTCTGTTACACAGGTCTTCAGTCCTTACACGTTTCATGAAGTTGTCTGAATGCTTTGTATGCCATGCTCCGTAGCATGTGCTGCCTTCCCCAGAGGGCTTCTCATCAGCTCTGCAATACGCTGCAGGTCCCAACCCCTTGAGAGGCTCGCTCAAATGAGTGTTCTAAAAACAACAGATTTCTGTAAGGGGAAAAGCATTTAACTTCTCCCTACTAAGCGTGTGACAAAATATAATTCTGAACTGGCTTTGGCATCTCTCAAAGTAGAATTTTTGGCTGCGGCTTTGTGTAGAGATTTTGGATTGCTTTGAACAGTCATGCTAAAACTCCAGAGGTGGGTAGAGTGCGCTAATGTGGATCAAAGCACAGTTTGGCTGGCTGGATTTTGGAAAAAAAAAAAAAAAAAGTTGTGCAAGGCTTTTTTCTCAGGGCCTGGGAGCTGGATATTTCAAGACAGTATGCACAGTACTTCAAAATCTGATCTCTTTTCCAAAGCAGTTTGGAAGAATTTCAGAAAATCATCTGCATGTGTGGATAGTTATTTAACTGAACAGAACTTTATGCTGTGTGTTGTTGCTTAGAAAAGCTCTTGGGAGGGGGGAGCGGGGAGAAGAGTAATCGTACAAGATGGAATGAAAATGTGCACTTTATTTTTTTTCAGAATTCTTTGTAGGCTTCTGAGTACTTTACATAGGTTGAATCTAAGCAGAAAATGCAGGCTGTGGAAACTTACGTACGTGTTTTCAGATGAAGCACTATACAAAGAATCAAATGAAGCTTTAGCCTCTCATTAAGACACTCTGCGTTCTATTTACACTACTACACATTAACTGCTTTGATCTAAGATGGTTAATAAAAATATGCCTAGAAGTCTCCCAAGAGGATAGTACGGTTGGCACTTGTACCTAAATCTGGAAGCATTGAATAAAACATACGTGGAGAAGGGGAAATAATGCAAACTGACTACACCGAAGATTTATTGTAACACTGGAAACTGTTTGGGATGTGGGAGCCTTAAGTGGGTGCAATAGTCAGTGGGAGAAACCACCAGAGGAAAAATCATAATGGAAGAATAAGGAAACAGCCTAGTTTCAGCACTAATATCAGCAGCACAAGTAAGCGACTGTGCTGCTGACCTCCTGGTAGCCTTTTCCCAAGGGATGAAGGATGCAGCAGCTGCTTCTGCAGAGTGGCTGAGTTGAGTCTTCTGCTGTGTTCCCAGCCTGTCCACGGGGCATCTTTCACATCTTCTCGTGGTAGGGCCCAAATAACCAGGGTCTTTTGGCAGACCTTGTTGAAATGCTCTAATATTCCCTTGGTACGTATTTCTGGTCAACCCAGCTGTGCCCTGAAGGTCTTTGGCAAAGAGTGGGTGAAGACGTTTGGCTTTTATTTATTGTTCTGCCTGCTGTTAATTCTTAATATACTCATAGCAATAAATGCAAGATCTATTTCTGCCAGGCTTCAAATGTTCATCATTAATAGAGAATGAACTGAAATACAGGCTTAAGTATCTCCTTCCCTTCCTGTAGTAAGAATTTTATTTCCTTAACTAATAGATTACTGTCACTTTAATTGGAATGAAGTTTCTAGTCTGTAGTTAAAGAAAAAAAATCACTTGCTCCATTTACTTCACAGAAAATAAGCTGAGCAGCCAGTGCCTTCTGTGTAAAGAAGTGCTGAATTCGAGGCAGAGCTGAAATTAGCATTCTAAAGGCAGCTGTTTAAGTGCAATCAATACGCTGCAGATGTTCAGCAGATTCAGTGGATGGAGTGTTACTCATCTGAAGGTGAAATTAGCTGCTTTGCTTTTGTTCTTTGAAAGCTGATTCAGTTGCTATTTGCTCACATTTCACATGAAATGAGACCTGTGACTGTCATATTAATACTTGGGACAAAAGCCCTTGAATAGTTATGTTTTGAGTACATTGTTCTAACTCAAACCGGAGACATTTTGAATTTTTCTGATGGAGTAGGGGTGTCATCAGTGAGGTTTTTGCTGCTTTCTAGGTATCAGAGCCTGAGGTCTGGCATGGTGCTGGAACTTGGCAGCCAAAGGAACTTGGTCATGGGTAAAGCAGCAGTGGCTTTTCTGCATCTCTTCGGAGTAAGAACTTTTTAGTATTGCCTTGCATCCACTGCAGTGGTGGTCTTAGGTGAGCTTCCAGGAGCTGTTCTAACACCTGTACATAATTCATGAGAAACCAGGATGATCTGAAATACAGGTCTCAGAATCAGCTGGGCAAAGCCAGGCAAATGCTGTGCTTTCCCTGCTGAAATTTCCCAGGTCTTCATTCGCAAAGCAATGGAAATGTCAGCTGGGGTCAGCACAGGCACAGTGAGCAGTGCAGTAATGTGCTGGGGTTGAAGTAGATGAATAAAAGGTTTACTAGTGACTTCTCATTATCTCTGCAGTTTGAAGCTGTGTCACTTGCGCATTCGTGGCCTTATTCTGGGGGGTATTAAAGTCCCTTTATACCACTGAAATCATGTAAATGGCTTTTAAAGGAAATGAAAACTGTACTATTCTGTAGATTTTAAAGATGGTCATTAATAAATCCTGAGATCAGTTCCAGAGCGCTGTGCAGCCAAGGGAATCCTTCTAGTGACTTAGCTGGATATCGAGTAGAGCCAGGGACGATAAGAGGAGCAGAATGTAGCACAGCAGCAGGGAAACCCAAATATCTGGGTTCATTGTGGGCACTTCAGGGAGGACAAAGCTTTCAGCAAGCTGTAGCAGAGCTAGCAGCGATAGCTGGACAGTTGCACTCTACAGGCAAAGAGAAGAACAGGCTTTCTGAAGAATGAATATGTTCTTCCTAACCTGATAGTCTCCAGGTCCATGGAGACTAGAGAGCAATCTCATTGTAAAATATTCATAGACAGCTGCTCTATAGCATTTATCCAGCATTTATCCCAGTGTTATTTAAATCTTGAGCTAGTCTGTAATTAAGCATTTATGTTTCAGATGCTTAACAGGGCGTTTTAAATGTTTAGGTCTTGTAAATGATGTTTATTTATGGTTAGCTAATTAAGCCGTCAGAGTTCAGTTTGGTCTCAGATCTAGTCCAAAAGATGAGCAATGACACTCGCTGCCATCTGAAAGCAGCTGAGGCGAGAGGAGGGATCCTCACTGGCTGCTTCCCTGGGCAGCTCCAGGCACCGAAGTGCCACGTGCTGCCCACCCAGGTGGGGACTCTGTTGGACCTCCCTGGCTGGGCACGGGGTGCTCAGAACTCCCATGGAAATTCGGTGAAGCTGTCCTACTGGCACGGGTACTGCCCCGGGCTACCGAGTCTTTCTCTGGTGTTATCCCTTCCTCCAGCCCTTTTACTAATTTATTGGAGGCGAAATGCTCACCTTGGCCGCAGCCATGAGAAGGGCATTTTGGCTGCAGCAGCACTGCGGTGGACGGGGTCTCTGGGTGGCTTTTCTACCTGGTTTTTGAGAGGTGGGAGGAAAAGCATCGGGTGAACTCTGGCTGCTTATCATGTGGAGGGTGGCTGCGTTTGTCTGACTTCAGCTAGTGTTTATTTTATTGCTTGCACTGGAAATTAAAGCTTCTTGCTCTCTGACCTTGCTTCCTTCTCCTGCTGTTTTTTGCCTCTGACCTTTTATTACAAATCTGGCAGACATTGCGAATTGTTTAAACAAACCGAACCAGAAGGATTACAGTAACCCAGAAGTCAACTGTCCAGAGACCTCTCACAGTTCATTAACTTACTGTGCCATCTACACTACCTCATTTGTGGCCATCCCTGCCTTCCACAGGGCTCAAAAGAGAGAAACCTTAACTCAGCTTCAAGAGGACAGGGGAAAACAGAGCCTGGCGGATGGGAGAGGAAGCCTGGTGCTGAGACTGAACTAGACGTGGGTTGATTTGAGCTCAGTTTCAATATATCAGCTGAAGTGTCCTTCTGTGGTAAAAAGTTAATTACTATCTTTCCTCTTCCCATCCTAAGAATGAACTCCACAGCTTCCAGGGCAGGAATTATCTATTTCTATTGGTGAGATGCTAAGCACAATGCTGGGCTGACTTCTGCTGCAGCCTCTGAGTACCATTGTAATGCAAATGCTGGTAATACAAAGGAAGCTCAAGGTAAAGAGCCGTTGGCACCATCTCACAAGCTTAGAGCTGCATTCTGCTTCCACAGATAATCTTGCAATTTCTCAATTTCTTTTTATACATTACCAGAAGTATTCGTATGAGGAGTTGGGTCTTAGCGTCCTTAAGTTTTCGGTTCTTGCTTTTAATAATTGATTTCATAACAATGTATTCGTGTATTAATTCTCATCCTCTTCGCCCCACTGCCACCTGCTTTCAGAAGAGCTCTGCCTTAAAAGCTGCAGCTGAATGAGGTCCGAAAAGGTGCATCTGTGGGAAGAGTATCCGTTGCCTAGAAGTGTCTTTTGTGACTGTGCCCTCAAGTGGCATGTTTACTTATGGTTAGCTAATTAAGCCAGCAGAATTCAGTTTGGTCTCGATTCTAGTCCCAAAGATGAGCAATCCCTGTTACTCTGAGAGCAGCTGATGCAAGAGGAGGGATCCTCGCTTGCTGCTTCCCTGGGCAGCTCTGGGCGTTCAGTGGTATAGGCTTTTCAGTCAGTCATCTTAGTTCATTTTTCTTTCTGCTTTACTACTACTTATTAAAAATGACATTTGCTCAGAGCAGAACCCTGCTTTCTAGAATGGATTTGGGCAGCTCAAAGTTGTCACTTTCCCAAATGCTGCCTTCCAGTGCAGCCATTGCCTTGAGCTCCCTGAAGGATGAAGGCCTTTGGAGGCAGCTTGCTCTGTTAGCTAGGAAGAACTGGCTGCTGTGGGCTATTCTCTGTGCATCTCTGGTGACTTGCTGTGAGATCCTGGGAAGCTTCTCAGGCCCTCTTATAAAGCTGTTGGGTTCTGCTTCTTGTCCACTGCAGTGGCGAGGGATTGCCTTACTGCATGCTTGTGTTGCCAGAGCCTGGGCATCGCAGCTGGTTTATGCTGAGTCCAGTGTGCAAGGGAAGGTTCGGGTTCATCGGCCTGCTCCATAAAAATCTCGGTTGTGTTCAAAAGGACATTGAAGTAGTGCGTGTAACCTCCCATTGTTTTATTGCCTACTTCCAGTGCAAAAACCGCCGTTCAATCAGATTCTGTGGTGACTGGTCCTATAAAAAAGTTATTGCTGGTGATCAAAGTGTAATTTGGTGAACATTTCCCCCACGAGGCTCCGAGATGCCCTGTATGCGCTTTGCAGGGGCCAGATGGTTAGTACACTTGCCAAATGTCACATTCAAATTCATGGCATCTCTGCTGCTAACCAGTACATTTTAGTTAATGTAAATCAAAATGCAACTCTAAATTACTTCAGTGATTTAAAAAAATAAATAAAATCTAACACTTTAATATAACTGTTCCCAGTCCGGCTCAAGTAGGGTTTGTTTTGGTTCATTTCAGCAGCCATCTGTGCTTTTAAAGCATGGCTTCAAAGCAGTAAAAATAGCTCCAGAAAACAGTACGGACAAACTGGGTTAAATTGGGTTAAGTCTAAGGATGGCTTCACAATATGAAAATTGGTAGAATCGCTCTCTTCAGCTCTGCCGTAAAGTGGAATGTGTTGCCCTGCTGAACAGTGTCACCACCCAAAACCTGCATTTCCATCAATTAAACAGAGAAGAGCAGGAGGATGATGATGAGAGGAAGGCAGCATGGGGCCTTCCGCAGGGTTGGTGGGCCGGGGAGCTGGACCACGAGGTTTCATCTCTGCAGCATCTGGTTCAAAGAGCTGCGCTGATGCAGGGCATGGCTCTCAGTGCTCTTCCAGCTCTGGTGCTCCAGGGGTTCATGGGGACCTTCATGTGGGAAATGCTGGGGGGTGCAATCAGTGGTGAATCCCTTTTGCTTAGAGATGGTTTAGTGCCTTAGTGCTTTCATTAGTTTCCTGCTAAAAATCCTTAAAAGCTCTGTATCTATATCAGTTCGCACCATGCATATCCTTTAATAACAGATCAAGTTCTTCCAGGGCTTCTGAACAGAACTTAAGCTATGCCAATGCAGTTACCTCTGGAAAAGTAACTATTGCTGATATTTAAACACGGGGTGAGTTATAAATCCCTCCCGTTTATCAGCAGCTGCTGAAATAAGCATTCCCATTAACCATGGTGGGAGAGACTCCGAGGACCTGCCCACCAGCCAGAGCCAGCAGCACTTCTTTCCTCTCCGGGGACCAGAAACAAATCAGCGTGGAAATTGCTTCAAGGGGGAAGGTTGTCTGACTGCTGAGGCAGCAAGGCTTCCCCGCTGCCTGGGCTCAGCGTGTGCTCGGTGAGCAGAAAGGCATCCCGCGGGGTGGGAAGCTTTTCCCACGTCCCACGGCAGGAGGGTGGGTGTGCAGGAATGGGCTGGCACCCAGCAGCTTACCGGGACGGGAGCAGGAGGTACAACGGGGCGCAGCACTTCAAAGGAGAGGGGATTGTGGGAGCCACGCGGTTCGGGTTGGAGATGTGATTCAGCTGCCGGAATTCATTCAGGCGGCATGTTTAAATCGGAGCAATTTTACCTGCATATATATGCAAATTTATGGGATGGTGTGACATGGAAATATATGTAAATGTTGTCAATTATTGTAAAGCAAAGGAGCACATGGATGGAATATTCCATAAAATGTTTTATACGGCGTTTTTGGAGTTCCTAAAAAAAGAACCTCAGAAACATCAATGAGCTAGAATTGAGTTTGGATGTTCCAAGCCCATTACGTGGGGACGTTTTCTTTAAATTGCTTATTAATCTAACCTTGCCATACAGATTTTCAAGAACATACTTTTCTTGACTGTAACATTAAACCTTTGCAAATCAGGGAAATGTCAACTCTTGATTTACTGACAAAGCAGGCAACTGACATAACTTATCTCACTTGAGATCAGTTCATCAAACTTGGGAACATCTCAGCTGCTGTAAAATCCAGGCATTTGATACAATTGTGCCTGCTTAAAATGCAAAGGATAACCTACATTTTAAAAATGCTGCAAAAAGAACAAGAAGTGATGCCAGGATGAAAATTTATGAGGCACAGAGCAGGGATCTGAATTCAGCATTTGCTGTGTAGTGGAGTGTTGTTACTATCTTGTTTGCACAGTTGAACTAGTGTTAATAGAAAGATACAGCAGGAGGGCAAGCCGTTAGCATTCGAGTCCAGTGCTGGCTCTGACCTGATGCTATATGGGAATTTTTAATGTTCATCCTTGATTTAATAGAACACTGGTTGATACCGGTGGTTCCTTGTTAGCGCAGCTGATTAGAGCAGCACATGTTTTTGTGGTTCAAGTGCGAGCGCTTGTTGCATTCAAATGCGGGCTTAAACCTATGGAAACGCAGATGAGAGGAGAGGCTGTAAGTAAATCTTGTTTAATGTCAACTAGTCGGATAATCACATGCAATTAGCTTTTCAAAGTCCACCTAAAGATGCTTTTGCACTTAGTGTAGCCGGCTGAGTTCCTGGGGGATGTCAGGTTTGCCTACTCTGTGTGCTTGCACGGTGCCTGGCACGGCCTGGGTGTGGGCTGGGTGCTGACAACAGTTGGTGCAGTTCTCATCACCAGGCTGTCAGCATCATAGGTAAGAAACTTCCACGATTCCTTAAAGCTTGAAAAACGGAGGGCCTTTTCTAGTTACCCCGGGTACCTAGATAACGGCCACCCTGATCTGATTCTCTCTTCATATTGTAGAAGAGTTGTGCAGGCTGTGAGCAAAACTGCCATGTGAGAAGTCTTCATGCATCGTAAAACAACTTCGGTGAACATTGGCTCTTACATATTCATGGCGAAGCTATCAACCGATGTGTTGGAAGTGGTGTTGACACAAAACCTGATCCAAGGGTAGACCGAGCCTCAGTTGCAGCTTGTAGCTCAAAAGCATTCCTCGGGATTTGGAACCCCAAATGTAAAAGGTGCTTCTGGTCTTTGCAGCCAGTGCCTCGCCTGAAAAGGGCAGGGGATGGGGGTGTTCTGTTGAGGTGTTGCAGCTCTGCCTAGTGACGCGTGTGGCGGTGACTTAAAGCACTTTTAAAAAAGAAGGCTCTGCAGGTTATGAGGAAAAGCCTAACTTAGGTTAACATTTATCTTAACTGTCATCGTTGTTTGTAACACTAAATCTTTCTCATAAATAAGTGGAGAAATCTTTGCTTCTGAGTGAAAAATTCATGCTCCAGTTAAACCTCAATTATATTTCCAAACAATATTTATCAGATTTTCTAATGTGTGCTTAGTGCAGTTCAATTTCCTGCTATCAGTCAAAAGTGGCAGAGCTGGGGAAGTGGGGCTGAAAGGTGTTTGTCACACGGGAAATGGAGCGTGCAGCAACAAGGCGCTGCTCCCACTGCAGGGGCAGTGCCGGACCCACTGCTCGGGTCTGTTTCTAAAGAAACAGATGCTGAAAAAAGACCGGGTTGTTTCTTTTTAACACAGGGGAAGCAGATAGGAATTCTGGAACGCTACATTCTAGGGTCCTGAAAAGTGAAACTGGTTTCATTCTGTAATTCTGGGTGGAAAGAATGCCTGTGTAATTTCACGACTCTCTGAATTTATTTCACTTAATCTTTTTTCTACAGCATTTACACATTATTTTAGTCAAAACCTGGCAACTGTGCATATGCAGAACTTAAGCTATGTCCTTAGGTACGCATTAAGCAAAGATTTAAGATTTGAAATATAAAGATTAATTCAACTCTTGCTTACCGTTGCATTGCAAAGTTGTTGATTGTCTAGAAATTCCCATTTCCCATTCATACAAATGTGGTGATGTATAACGCTGCGTACAGTGCTGGCACCGGTGATTAGAAAAATAACTCCGGAGACTGAATGGGAGCGAAGTCTGTGCTTAAGGCTGCGATGTGCAAGTGTTGAACAGATTCTTTGTAAAGTTTTCAGGGGAAAAATTGTAGATTGAAACCAGCTGTGAGTCTGTCTAGGTGATTTGTGTGCTCTGTTAATTGTATTTTCAGCAAAGTCTCAGGGACTGCCTCTCAGTTGGGCAGCTCTGTTCCCATTTAGCCAACTATTTTGGACCTTAAGTTGCTGCTTCTCTGAACTTGTGCTTTTCCTATTGAGGCGATAAAATCATACCGTTACCTTTGTTTTCTCATACGAGCATGCTCTCTGGTCCTTTCAGGAAGGAAGGAATTAGGTGTATATTTCAGTTCTAGACAGAAGGAACTTTGTTACAGCGGGGACTTGCGCTTGGCCTGGGTAAATCTTATTCCTTCGGTCTCAGTTTTTCCTCGTGTTTGGGCGCAAATTATAGCTCACTGAAAGGATAAATAACACGATGTCTTTGAAGGGCTCTGAACACACAAGGCAGTATTGTTATTTATCTCAGACCCGTGCTTCAGAAAGGTGCATTTTATAGAAAAGGAGGGACTAAGACAAGCGTTGGAAAACAAATGGTACCCAGAGAACGGATTCCAAGATTCCTATTTCAGATACATATAAAGAGGGAAGCTATAGCAGTATCATTCAAATGTGACAGCAGTCACTCCAACCTTTGCTATTACGGCACAAAATTACATGTTCTTGCCAGAGAAATAGGAAAGGCTGATAAGGAAGACAGCTGGGATTTGCTTTCTTATCTGTATTTTACACACATGCTTTCATTTCCCTCCCACTCCTCTGTTTCCAGGATCCAGGTCGGCCTTCCAGTGCTGCCAGTTAGTTTACATACAGTGGGGCAGCTTTGTACTGCGTGGTTTCTAAGCTGCATGAATACAGGTTGAAAATTAATTCTTTTTTTTTTGTGATTGGCAACATTAAGGATGAAGTTCTGCCTGCCGAGGACTGGAAAATGATCCTAGAGGTCTGGACCTGAGCTGAGGTGAAGGTGCAGCCCTGGGGGCAGCGTGCAGTGCTTCTGACTTCATTGCAGTCGCTCTCTTCTGTGCTTCAAGAGCAGCCTCTGTGCGCGGGGGCCTGCTGTGCTTGCTGGAGGTCCTGCAAAACAAGCTGTAGGGTGTGCTCCTGAAAGGCTTGCGAGTCCCATGGTCATTTATTTGGAAACTGGTGGCATGGAGGGGGAAACAAAGGCTTTCAAAGACTGAAAGTGATTAAGGCTACATGAAGGGTCTTAAACATATGCCATGTGTGTGATGGCTGAGTTCTGCTGAAAGGGCCAGAGCAAAGTGACAAGCAGACTGTATGTGAGCACCCCAGTTGCCTGGTGGTGGCAGGGATGGGCTGCCACAGGCTGGCATTGCTGTGGGGGTACACGGCGTGTACCGGGGTCACTGGCTGTGCCCTGCAATTGCATCAGCAGCATGCAGCTTCGGGAAGAAATGAAAAGGTTTTGAGGATGGAGGCGGGAGATCCACCAACAGTCATGGTGCAGCCCTCACGCTCTGAAATCCTCCACTTACCGCCCAGCAGGAGGAGCGAGGTGCAGTTACGCATACTCAAACGATCAGCGAAAAATTCCTGTTACTAAAAGCACAAGGTATTAATCAGGAGTTAAATGAATGGGACAGCTCTCTGTTCACACCCTGCCCCATTTCAGTTTATTACAACATAACTCGAGGTTGCTCAGTAAGGAGCAGAGGATGCTGAAATGTTTTGGCTTGCAGCGTCCAGTGTAAGTGACTCTCGTCTTCGTTAGTGCCAAGGTGTTGATACAGCACGTAGGGCATGCAGGCTCGGACCGCGTTGTTCCGCAGGAGCTAGAGAAAACAGGCTTGGCTGAAAATACTGAGTCAGAACAGATTCTTGGAGTTTGCACGACCTTGTTAATCCGTACCTAATGGCAGCTGTTATTCGCTGCTTAATAGTCAATCAAAACACTTCTAATTATACACCCTTTGGGTGCATGTTATAGATGGAAAATCCTTGAAACTTCCACTGAAGGCAGAGCGGGCTCTAGGTATGTTGTGCAAGCAGCACAGCCGAGAAATGGCTTTCTGGTCACAGGAAAAAATACTAATTTGTAAAGATTTTCTCTGGTGGGCTCATCCTTTTTTGGACCTTTGATTCAGGCTTCTATTTATATGAATTGGTGCAAATCTTAAACTTCATCTTAAAGCTTGCTAAATCCATTGTATTTTAAGGCCACGCACTAATTCAGCGTTAGTGAGCTCTGGATTTTGCCTGCTAAAGAAACCAGAGCCAAATCCCTAGCTTCTGACGTCCCGCTGAAGCTGGGAAGAGCAAATCAAGGCTGAAGCAGAGTCAGAAGCAGCAAAGTTTAATGTTTAACCTCCAGCCCAGCTGCAGCCCCTCGTGGTGCCTGGGAGTGCCGGCGCTGGCCGTGTCTTGTCTGGGTGGAGGCGGCGTGCGCTCCGCTCGTGCCCCCCAGGTGCTGGGGATGCTGTTCTGGCTGTGTTTGGGAAAGCAGCACTACAGAGGCCCCTAAATGGAGAAGTACTTAGCTAGGTAATTTTGAAGGCATGTATTATTTATCCTGATGGAACAGATGAAGGAATTGCCGTAGCCAGCCACAGAAATGCCTTTATGGTTTTCCAAACGGGGATACTGCACTCCATAGGACACTTTGAGACTTGAAAGCGGGATGCTGCGGTATGAGAATGAGTTCTGTGCAGGCTTGTATGGGTGCTTAGGGGCAAGAGCAGGACTGCTCAGGCTGGATAAAGTGCTTGGAGTTGTGTACATCAGACATTTAGTATGTGAAGCTGGTCAGCACCCTAGGAAGCCCCGGAATGAGACTGGGGATTGTTCAGTAATCGCTCGCATCTCATGGAGGGAGCAGAGCACCTGCGTGACCTTGGTGGGCCATCTGCCCTGGTGTTTGGGGGAAAGGGACTGATGTTTGGATAAGCTTCTCCATCTATAAAACGGGTGTGATAACCTGCCATGCCATGCAGGCATTGCGTTTAAGCGTGCCGAAAGCCTTGTTTGAAGCAGGACAGGCGCTACCAGCCGTGAGCTAATGCGAAGTTACCGGGGAGCTTTCTCCTGTTGGAAGAACAGAAGTGGGGGCAAAGAAGGCAAGATGGTAAATGTGCCCGGCCCTGCCTCCTGATTCAGGAATCTCAGGCAACCCTGGCTAGTTCTCGGAAGCTTCCTCCAGGAGTGCTGGGCCATAGGGCTGAGCATTTTCCACACTTGCCATATGCAGCTGTCTGGGCCCTCGAAGAGCTAACAGAGTAGTCGGAAAGGGAGTAGCAGATGCTGGTCTTCCCTGAGACAGCGTCTTAGATCAGAGACAAAGTTAGGTCTGTGCAGTGTCCTGTCTCTCTCAGCTCTCCCTTTCATTGCTGCTGCTCGATGTCTGGAATGCTGGCTGCTGCTCGGTTCCCCCACCCATACAGTTGTTGCTTACAGAGGTGTGTTTTGTTTCCCTCTCGATTTTAAAGATTGAGGCTTCTCCTTTACAGATGCTCAGATGCCTGAGGGATGTGGAAGAGGTGCTCTAGCAATGAGCTCCTTCATGGGCAATTGCAGCAGTCACTGGAGGAGAGTGGTTTTGAGCTGGATCGGATTTGAAACCGAGGCAAGGTGTGGGACTGATTTGATGGATTAATTGAAAAGTTAATTGGCCTTCCCCAAAATGATTATCTATGATTAACAAAATACAGCTGCTACCCTGCCAGAACCAATCTGTGAAGACAGTGTTTGGGGCCTCCTGCTTAGTCATGCTTGTATTCTGCTCATAACTACTTGAAGTACTTCTTTTCTTTCAGTGTTCAGGGTCTCTTCTGGTGTGGGCCTGGTGTGGGCTCTTCTCCTGGTGACCGTGCGGCTAGGACTGGGAATTGGTGAACTCCAGGGGATGGCCGCGCAAGTCGGATCTGTGCTCACGGTTAAGGAAACTTGAAGTGACAAGCGTTGTGGGCTGGCTGTGCAGACGAAGGAAAGTTTTCTGTGCCAAGTCAGTTCCATTAATCTTGGGGCTGTGACATGTCTGTGCTCTTATTGATTTCCCAGCAGGCTATTCATCACCAGTCTCATCATGTTATGAGCCAATATGGAGAAGGCACAGGGGGGAAATGGGGCTGGTGTTTTTTATCTCTAGGGCACAGGATGCTCATAATCAATGCAACGTAGAGAAGGAGCCAGATGGGTTGAGATAATTGATGAAAAGTGCCTCCAAGTAGGAGAGTTTCCACACATCCAGCAGAGACACGTCAGGGAGGTGTTCTGAGGCCAGCAGATCCTTACCTAGACCCGATGCTCTGGCCCCGGCCCACAGGCTTGCTCATTCCCTTTCTATTTACCCTTTGCACGTTTTTTGTTTTCTACCTGTGGCGAGCACGGAACTGCCTCGAAGAGGAAGATCTCACCTTCCTCAAGGGACACGCTCCCAGGGCACGTGAGTTGTGCTGAGGTGCACGAACTCATCTCAAATCCATCGTCTAGTCCCTGGAACTTTTCAGATAGGGTCAAAATGTATTGTTCAGCAACGTAATTATTTCTTGTCTTTTCAGTCAATAATGAGCCCTATGCGGTGAAGCCCTACATATTAAGTTGTTTTCTTGTTGCTATTTTTTTTAAGGCAGCTGCTTGGAATTGAAATAGCTTTTAGGCAAAACTTTTCTGTAGAAACAAAAGCCTGCTGTTTGAGACTTCTGCAATTACGAACAGATCACGTTCCGGTCCCATAAAGGCTCCTGCCTCTGGCATCAGTGGCAGAGCAGAGTGTGTAGAGATAAGGACCGCAATATTTCTTTGCTTGATTGTGGCCTGAATTTTAACGTTGAGTTGCTGTTTTTTATTTACTATCGCTTAATTTATCTCTTTGTCTGCTTTGTGCTTCATGCAGTGTCTTTGGCCAGGGGAAGGAAGGCTGGGATGGGGCAGTTCCTGTCTGAGTGGGTGTGCTCTGGGGGAAAAGAGGCTGCTGCTGGCTGTTCTTAGTTCTTCTGTGCAGAGAAATTCCACCTGAAATCTGAAAACCCCTTCCCTTAGGGGCCTGGGCAAGGCACATAGTGTTGGAGGGTTTTAATGCAACAATCTCCTGCACCCTTTGAGCTCTGCTGGGAGTTTTTCCCATCCCGGGATCTCAGAGGGTTCATTTGGGAACAGGACTTCGAGTTTCTTCCCCCTGCCCCTTTCTTGTCCTCCCCCAGCCTCCAGGTGAGACTCTGGGTGGGGAGCCCGCATGCTTGGGCTGCCGGCTGGGGACAAGCTCCTGTGCAATCGCAGGCTGGCCCGATTTTTGATTGATTTATTTTTTTCTCTGGAAATTGGTTCATTTTTCTGGAGAGTAGAGCTCTTTCTACCTACAAAGAGGAGAGAAAACTCTAACTTGTTTTCTGTAGTTCATAAAAGGAAGCCCCTTTCCCCATGGCAGGGCTTCTCACGAGAGTCGGTTAATAATCTGCTAGAGCCAAACCCATTAGGCGGCTCTTTAAGGTTGCCAGCGTGGTTTAATTTACAGAGTCTCTGTGCCTTAAACTACCCTTTGACAACTCCAGGCAATTTTATTGCCTTGGAACTCAGGAATAATTACAATTAGTATCCCAGGCTGTCCGATCAGGGACGTGATCGATACCCAAATACACAGAAATAATTGTACCGGGGCAGGCGTACTGTTGCTGTGGAGGGTTAGCTTGGGCCAGATTTCCGGTGTCAGGTCTCAGAGCTCTCGGGTGAGTCTGGAGGTGCGTGGTCCTGCGCCAGGGAAGCCGGGGCAGTCCAGGAGAAGCAAGGCACGAGTGCAGGAGGTGCTGGCGCACAGCTGCCGCCTCTCCTTGTGCCATGTAGCCAGGGAGCTCAGCGCGGCAGGGCTTGGTTGCAGCCCAGCAGCTGGCAAGCAAAAGCTTTGGAAGCTGGCAGCCCCTCCTGCCTGGCCTGCACGCACACGTTTCTGTAACAGGGAGCTACTGAAAAAGCAAAGCAGGCAGAGGGGGGCTGCCCAGCCCCCGCGCACTAAGGCTCGGACCTCCCTGGGGGGATGCTCTGCTCTGGGAGTGTTTGTGCTCAGGGGCAGCCCCGGGCTGGGAGGTGATGGGGTTGCTGTGGTCACCCAGCCCAGCAGGCATCCCAAGGGTGGGTGATCTCCTTTCCCTCCCAGGTTGTCACCAAGCTGGTGCTCGTGCTGCTTTCTGGGTGTTACCAAGCAGTTGCCACTGGTTCCTCTCTCAGGCAGGATAACTAAGGAAGGGCGGATGGTGCCTGGTGCAGGGTACCAGAGCAGCTGCTCTCCAGGGCCACAGGTCCTTGGAGCCTGAAGGCAGTTCTGTACTCCCACAAGTGAGCCTTCTGCCAGGACAGCCCTTATCCTGCCATGGCAGCTGACATGCCTTTTGTAAGGCCTTCTATACCATTTATTTTGTGTGCTTGTGTATTGAAATATAAAAAGTTGGGAAGTACATGACGTGTTCTTGGCCTGGTGTTTCCCAGCGGTGAGCAACCCATCCTTCCAGGGCATATGTGTGCTTATGTACGCACACAGTTAGGAACTAACACCCACTTTCTGCATACCGCAGAAAATAACGCTGTGAAGCCTGTCATCCCCATCCAGCGCCAGAGCTCCAATAGATAGTGCTGTAATGTATTTCCTCCCCAGGGGTATGTGTTGTCTTTCGCGTCCTAAATAAGAATGTCATTCACGAGGTGGGCAAAACAAATGCACGCTTCCTGGCATGTCATTAGAAGGCTTTTGACCTCGTGCCTTACAGGGTATTATTACTGTTCAGGGTGGTAGAGCAGATGCATTTTTATTGAAAAAGCAAAACTGCATTAAATTGATGGCACTCTAATTTTTCTTGACAGTAGCAAGAATTCTTATTCCCTATTTATTTTCACTCGTACCGAGAAGCACGGTGACTGAGTTACCTGGTGTTTTTGTCACTGCTGTTCATCCGTTTGGGCTGTGCTGGTCCAAACAGCAGCTGGGCTATGAATATATATCACTTGATTCATATGACAAACTTGGCATAGGATGCAGAATAAATGGAAGCTTCTAGCAGTTAGTGACCTGGGTAGTAGCTCGTGAACCGAAGCGTCTTGAAGTGGAACACTATCAGCACCGACCCATCATCACTGGAAGTGATGCTTCTGTTGTCCACGCTCTTGCCTGGACCATAATACTTTCTGATTCAGTGCGTGTATTAGACTGGGAGGAGAGCTACTGACTTAGTGATGTGGGTTATTCAAATCAAAGATGCTGCATCTTTGAAAAATAGCAAGATAGAGCCTTCTGCAGCTAAGTGGTCCTGGCGGGCTTCAGAAAACTCGTGAATTTTATTTGTACTTTTTAGTTAGCTTGCTTAGAAGTTCCTAAAACATCCAATGCCTTCTAACCTAATTTCCAGCTAGGGAAGTAATGTTGGTCCATGTGAAAAGGTCAGGGAAACTGGAATTACTCAGTCCAGAAAAGACTGAGCAGAATGTTCTTCAAATGCATAAAACATAACTGCAAGGAAAGCCTCCCGTCACTGTAGACAGGTCTAGAAGTGGAGTTGAATAGCAAAAAAAAATAAAAATAAAGTTTAAATCAAATATTATGAAAACTTACTACTTCTAAAACTGGTGGAGCGTGGGATTACCCTGCCCGGAAGGTACTGAGTCTTTGTCACCAAAATCTTTTTAAGAAGAATTTGGGCAGAGATCTGCTGCGTGAGACGAGCTGGTCCAGCCTCAGGTGGCAGAGACCTGCTTGCTCCTGGGGATCCGCTCTGGCTTGGGCTGCTGCTTCTCTCGGCTGGTTTGTGGGGCAACGTGAGCCAAATGGGGTTCCTGGCTGGGGGGCAGAGCCATGGGGTGCCCATCACCATGGGGTGCCCCACACCATGGGGTGCCCTGCACCGCGATGTTCTTGGTTTGTGACTGCTCAGACCCACTCGCAAGCGGCTTCTCATTTATCTTGAATGAATTTATGAATATATGAATTTATTTCCTGTATGAATGTGTGTGTGTAATATAGTCAGTGTTTGCCCTGCTGTGAAATTGTGACAGTAGGCAGTAAAAATAGAAATACTTGTGATGCTTCAGGGCTATATCAAGAGAGAACATGGGAGAAGCAGTGAGGATGGGGGTGGTCCCTCACTTGGGTGAGCCTCCCCTGGAAGGGTGAAGCCCTCTTCTCCGACCTGAGTGTTTGAACCCAGGCAGGAGGCTCTTCAGGAAGACAGGCTTCAGCTGAACGCCAGCTGCGTGTTAGTCAAATGCACTCGCTATTGGTTTCAACAGAGGGGCAAGTGGGTGAAATGCAGTGGCCTGTGATGCACAGGATTTTAGACTAAGCGATTGTGCTGTTGCCTATGGCCTTAAACTCTGCGAACCTGTGAACGATTCAATTTACTGCTGATGGGAACAGCAGTGTTGGGAAGATGTTGTTCATCCTCGTGCTTAGAGGATGCCTGGACAGTTTCAGCCCCTTGGTCTCTTTGCTGCTGCAGTTTATATTTTAAAAAAAGTGAAGTGCTTGCAGCATTTTGCCTAAAATGGTAATAACGCTCCTCAACAAAGCAGAATACTTTCTTTAGATAAGATCATTTTAAAAGGTAACTGCTTATGATAATACAATTTATTCTTTATGGCTTGGGGGCAAGCTAAGATTTAAATGAAGCGTGTCTTCCATTAGAACCCTACAGAAACAAACTAATAGGCTGCAAAGAGAACCATTTGTAATGTTACTATAATTCACATGATTCATTAAACAGAAATGGAAAATGATAGCATTTCCCTCTGAAAAAAATCCTTATGGAATTACATGCTGAGATCACTTAGTTGAACTATTTTATTGACTAAGCATCTTGTTGTGCTGATGTGTAGATTATATAGGCCTGTAGCCATTTATTTTTTCATTTGCTAAAATTAGAACTCCTTTTTATGATGGGAATGCTAACGTGTACTTTCCCTTCCAGCTGGAGCTGCCAGCACGGGAGGGACTTTGCGTGGGGGATTCTCCAGCAGTGGGCATTACGGGAGCACGTGGAAGCGTGCCACCAGCTTTCTCTCGTGGGTCAGTGGCTGATGGGAGGAAAAAAGTGGAGACCAAGAGAAGGGCTGAGAGTCAGTGAAAGTCACAGAAGTGATGGGTTTTAGCAGCTAAAAATAAGTACACGTGTTTTCTGGTAATGGGGAAAAACAAAAACCAAAACTACGGTACTGTCCCTCTGTGGTACAGCACCCTTGGCTACCTGTGCCTGCTGTGGGGAGGGGATTTATTCCAGAAGCAACCGAAGTGCCACGGGATCAGAATCCCACCTGGCTCACTTAAACCCAGGGAGATGGAGCTGCTCGTGGAGGAGCTGTCGTCCCAGCTGCCCAGGACATAGGCATGGAGCTCATCCAGCCCCTGGGCAGGAGGCAGCCAGGTCTCCCTTCTCCCAAAGCCCCGGCTGGTGGCGTCGCTCAGTGCTGCTTGCAGCTGGATGCCGTGCAGTAATCAGCTGGAAGAGGAGAATCTTGCCCGTCAGAGCCGTGTCTGCTTTCCAGGTGATTCGCATCTCTGGGATCTGGAGAGTTTCTTTTGACATGCACACTCAGCCCTCCAAAGAATGTCACCCCTGATTAATGTCAGAAGGCAAAGCATGCCATTTAAAGGATTTCAGAGAAACTGCACATGGAGCAGGTTTTAATGCTGATGTTTTTGACAGCCCTCGTTTTTGTGGCCTTGACATGTTTCAGGATAGACTGTCTTCCACTGGACATTTATCAGAGGTATCACAGGGGCACAGAGACATTAAAAGCTATTTTAAATGAGTCCGGGATGACCTCAGACTGGATTAATGTATTTGGGAGCACTGACCACTCTGACAGTCTCCCATTCATCAGAGTGAAATCAATCTGAAAGATGCAACGGGTTGGATCTGCTTTAATGTTGATGAAGGATCATAGAATCATAGGGTCTGTGCTAGAATTAACAGTATCCTGGCACTTGCTATTTACTATGTGGGGAAACAGAATATTTGTTTTTATGTATATATATACATCCGCACACACAATGGGTTCCCTCTTTTGTAAGACGTAGAGCAAGAAAAACGAATGGCAGAGTGGGACAGGGGCTGTTCTTGACAGTCTCGTGCACCTCTTCATTGGAATTACCAGATGACAGTGTTACTTCCATGGCAGGCAGGAGGGGAAAGTGAAAGCTGCAGTAATGGAATGTAACTCTTTTGCCGTGTCACTTACACTTTACTTTATTAGACAAAAGTCAAGTAATTAATCAGTTGATTGCTTAATTCAAAATTCAGTCAATTGCAATTTAGACTTCATCACCGTGCTTTCCACATGATGAAATGTGTTTGATAAATTTGATCTTCGGTTGCTTGGCTATGAATAAATAGCTCAAATTTGGGGTAAAGACAAGTCAGACTTCAGCTTTTTGTGCGAGGAGGAATAGAAACATCAGAGTGAGTGAAATTTCACAGGGAGGTTTTTACGACAACCCACTTGGATTTTTAGACAATGCGCGCAGTGTTGTGTTTTCAGAAACGCGCATTTGGATTTCCCACTGATTTCACCTGAGTTGTGATAGATTTAACTTCAGAAAACCAGATCTTGTATTTCCAAGTAGTAAAGCTTCCCTGGTGTAGCTCATACGCATGAACGAAAATACATCAGAAACCAGCCCCGGTCCTGCAGGGAAGATGTGGCGCCGCCACCGAGTGCTGCGGGGAGCTCCTGCGCAGAGCCCTGCCTCCAGAAGCTCAGCGCTTGCCAGGTCAGGTTCAGAGCACTCTGCACGAGCCTCCTGCAGTGAGGGCGAAGAAGAGGAGCAGAAGGGCTGCCAGGGAAGGAGGTGGCAAGTGAGAGGAGGCTCTGGGTCCGTCACCCAGCGAGGACCGCAGCTGGCCGTGCGCAGCAGCCTTCTCCCAGGCTGTGAGCGTGCCTCGGAGCAGCCCTGAAGCAAGAGCTGTGCAGGAGGGAATTAAACTCCTGCTTTTGTGAGTTGAAGTATGAGTACAAGTACAGAATAACTGAATACGTAGTTGTGGAGATGCTTACTTTCCTTTGAAGAATATTCATTCAGTGGTCTCCTTAACTGCAAAATAATAAATCTGCGCTCCATCCTGGATTTTCCACTGTAAGCTATAAAAGAAGCTGTCATTTCCTATTGTCTAAACAATTTACAGCAGCCTTAAAGAGGGTGTCTCTCGGCAATCTTGACATCTTGAGTTGATCATAAATTCACAGCTATTGTTGGAGGAAATGCTTTTCCCTTTAGATAAGCACAAATGAAAAGCTTGAAAACCCACCGGAGAGCCGTGGCGGGGCGGCTGCCTCCCGCGTGCTGTGCCTGGATGGCAGGGCAGGCCCGTGCCGTGGGGCAGGACCGCGCTCTCCCGCTGCCGGGGGCAATGGGGAGAAAAACGCTGCTTTTACCTGCTGATATTTTATTAGCAGTTTGTATTACTTTAAGAAACTCTCTGCAGTGGAATTGTAATCTGGTAAACCTGGAGCCCATGAAATGAGATTTTCAGTTCTGTGAGTTAGCAATAGGTATGATACATTAAAGAAGATTTACTCCCCACATAAGGGAGATTTTGATGAGAAGCCTGATATGCTAACCACCAAGAGTTCTGGCGCAGGGCACTGCTTGCCTGCTGACCTCATCTTGCTTTTTCATCTGCTTGCGGTGGTCAAACAACAGCCCCACGAATAAAATTGCCCGCAACACTACATGCACGTTGCTACTGCAGAAAGGCCAGGGAGTGTCTTCTTGCGGAAGATGAAGCTGTCAGCAGGTGGAACTGCAGGACATGCGCGGCATTCATTCCGGGAATTGGGTCTGGAGCTTCTTGCGGTACCACCAGGAACGCCTACTGAGGCTGGGCTTGGTGCTGGTTGTGTGCTTCCTTCGGGTCTGTGGCACTTGTGCAAACCTGCAGCGGCCTTCCCAGAAATCTGGTCTGTGCAGAGGGGTGCCGAAGCGCGCTAGGTGTGCAGCACAGAACTGCTGGCGTTGTGCTGCAAGGAGCAGGCACAGCTTCCTCCGAAGCTGCAGCGAGCGCCTCGGCGCGGTGTTTGTGCTGCCGGCGCCCCCGATGCTGCAGGGCGCGCTCGGCTGGGGGCAGTGGCAGCGTGTGCCCTTTTCCTGCTGGCTGCTTGGCACGCGGCGTGGCAGCCGCACACCCGGAGGAGACGAGTGTTTTTTGGCAGCGTAAGGGGCTAATGACATCAGCGAGTTTCTGCTCATCTGTCTAAACCTCAAAGTGCTCTTTGGATTCTAGCACTTGTTTTTTCTGTCACCTCTATTAGAAATTTTCTCCTAGACAGAAGAAACCTTCCCCTGGCTTCCGAGGTGCTTGTCCGCACCTCCCTCCGTGTTCCAGACGAGCTCGCTGGTGGCAGTGAGGTTGCCAGAGCGCTGGGCAGGGGTCCCAGAAAGGGTCAGTGTCTGACAGCGCCGGGGCAGGGCTGGCCCATTACTGCTGCATCTGCTGCCGGCGCAGCACTCCCCTCGTCTCTGGTGTGATATTATCCAGACATTACCAGTGTTTACCTGTCAGACTGCTCGGCCCCGCAGTCACCCTAAATAATAGGACAGGGAGAAAAAAGCGGCCGTTGCGTTATCTCTGCTGGCACACACATGCCTGCAGGAGGGCTGCCAGCCCTGCTGCACTGACCGGGGCGCTGGCGGGGCCGACCTTTGTGGTGGGAAGGCTTGGCCGTCGTGGCGTGTGTGCACAGCTTGGACAAGTGTGCTGAGGCCTCCCACGGTTCAAAGCCACATTTACTACCTAGAAAAACATTCTTGGAAATGTTTTTACAGGAAGTTCTCGCCTCTCCCAGTCTTGCGGGTGAGATTCACAGGTAACGCAACAGCTGCAGAGGGAGGGAAAATGGTGTAACATCCACCAGGGTGACAAACGGCATTGGAGACAGCGGGCAACGGTGTGACAATTAAAGAAGCTGTGGAGGCAGCTAGGCAGCAGATCACAGAATCCTCGCGGCTGCTTCTGTAAGTGTGGGAGTGGGGAGAGGAGCAGAGCTCTGTGTGCCCTGAGCTGGGTGCTGCAGGACGAGCAGGGAGCGCACCCCGACACTGCAAGGCCGTGGGTGCACGTGGGGCGGGTAGCAGCTAGCTGCCGCCAGACCTTGTATTTATATTCATTGGGCATAGCTGGCTCAGTTACATTTATTTACCTCAAAGTTTTTAATGGGATATAATTGGAAAAGATTTATACCAAATCTGCATATTGATTTGACATTTAAGTATATGATTAAAAGCTGCTGAGGTCATCACTTGACTAAATTGGCTTAATGAATGTTGATTACACTGTACATGTTAATTTAATTTAGCGAGATCTCTATCTTCTGAATTGGTTATTGCCTTCTGTTCAATTATTATTGATTAGGATATGGGAGGATGCCAGTGCTAGTTGTGTTCCTCAGCCGGCAGGTCCAGGGCATCCCACGTGCTGCAGCACCGGCTGATCCGAGCACCCGCAGGCAGCGAGCACGTGCTGCTTTGTCTGCTGGCACCACGTCCTTCCCTCACCAATCCCAAAACCCTTCCGGCACCAGGGAGGCCTGATGCAGTGTTCAGCCCATCGGGTTCTCTCAGGAATTGCTCCGGTGTGTGTTCTTACACCGGCAGATGTGTGCACTTGTGAGAACGGTGTACGAGGAGATGCCTGTGCCGAGCTTTGAGGCTCAGGCTGTTGGAAATCTGCCTGCCGAAGTGAGTGAGAGTGGAGCTGCCCCCACTAAAAGGCTGTGAGGGATTTCTCATGGCAAGAACAGCTGGGCTGAGCATCTCTGCCTGCCTTCCAGTGCTGCTGTGTTCTTGGAAGAGCCTAGAGCTTGCAGCTGTTGGCTGACCCATGGCTCTGGCGTGTTTTAGGTTGGGAGAGTTAAGAGGAGAGCTCTTTATCCCCCCATCCCTCTCTGTTACCGTGCTTGTAGGCCCTACGCTGCCACCCCAGCCAGGGCTGCTGGGACCCCAGCGAGCCCACGGCTGCCCGGCTGTCACGCTGCACAAGCCTGGTGGGGCGGGAGAGGCGCTGCCGCCTCTGGAGACGGCTCCTCCTGAGGGAGCCCGGCTCCATACGGGTTGTGTTGTGGTGGCATATGCCATTAATCCCGCACGCTGAATTATTCAGCGGATCAGAATAATGAATCATTGAACAAAGCCTGGCATCGTGCAGCTCTGTAGTCCTCGGCTGCCTCGTGCAGCAAACCCTGCCTGTGTTCCCAGGCAGGCGTGCTGCGTCTCAGTACGACCTCGCCGTAGCCGGGATCCCGGGGGTTTGGCTTCCAGGCCACTCGCTGGGGCTGCGGGAGCAGCTCCTTCGACCTCGCTGCTTACAGACTCAGCCAGCTGAGCAGGTTTGGCTCAAGGAGCTCTCCTGCACAAAATGTGGAGCTGCAGCAGCTCCGGGAGAAGCAGCAGAACACCCCTGAAAAAGCCCTCTGCACTGCTGGGTTTGTAGCAGTGAGAAATTCAAGCTGTTAACCGGTGTCAGTGGCTTTCAGTAGAGCCGTGCTGGCTTCCACCTGTCGTGGATCTGGCCCTCCTTCTCCAGCGGTGTTCTGCAAAGAAAGCACGTGCTCCTCTTCTGAAGCATAAGAGGAATTTTGCTGAGGCAGAAGTGGTTCATAACGCCGGGTGTTAAGAGTGCATTGCTCTGTGTTAGCGGGATCGTGTATTAATTACGACTTCAGATTTCTATAGCTGTATTGTTCATGAGCTCAGTTTCGAATGAGCTCCTAAACCCACGCTCTGGCATGACAGAGCTGTGCAGGGTAGCAACAGGAATCTTCCCAGGGGCTTGGGGGTCGCACAAGACAGCCAGGGCGGGCAGGGAGGGCAGCCCTGTGCCACAGGACCTGCCTGCCCCTGCACCTTCAGCCACAGATGGCCTGGGCCATGGGAGGAGAGGTGGCTGGGGAGCAGCATCTGGACAAGGGGCAGGTCCAAGGGACTGGTGCTGGGCTTCGCATGCCACGGCAGGAGCGCGGTGTGAAGGCGCAGCTGCATTAACACACAAGCGGAGGGTTGTGGCAGCCCCCGACCACATGGCATGCAGCTGGGTAATATCCTCGCTGTGTAAGCCGTAATTTGGGTACCTCGGAGGAAAATCGCCATCCGCTTGTCCTCAAATCACTGCTGTCAGAATGTCAGTAGGTGTACTGACAACTGTTCTTCATCCTGAAGTTAACGCTGACCTGCCCCCATGCTCATCTGGCCCTTTCATCTGTCTCTGTTCTGCTCCCAACACCCTTGGAAAAGGTTCATAGTCACATTAAGGGCTCCTTTTCTGACCGTCAGCTGAGGTCCAAACAGGGGCTCCACTGCACTTAGCGGCTTGCTCAGGGGATGAGAAGGAATCTCCTCAGCTGTCAGTTCGGAGCGGAGCTATGTTTTGTTCTTAGGGAATGTAACTTTTTAGGAACCAAAGCAAAACCAAGTTTGATTTGGATAGCACCTGACCTTGGAGTGTGGAATTCTTGAAGGTCAAGTCATTTGTTTGCAAAGATGTTTTTGGTCAGCCATTTTACTTTGACGTCATGATAAAGTTCTGTTTCAGGAGTTGATAAATTTCTATTTTTACTTATGATGGCATTTAAATTCCTACTTAGCTGACACTAAACAAATCTGATTTCCAGATTCTTTAGCTCAGCTCCCTAAAAGACCCGTGGTTTACCTCTTAGGGATGTCTCAGCAGGTAGCTTTGTCAGCATGAGAGAAACATTCAAGCTCTTTGGGTTGCTTGAACCCTAACACGAGTGATTCTTGAAAATATGTAAAGAGCAGCCTTCCCTCAACTTCCTGGGGTGCCTGCTCTGACCTAACGTTAACTAATAGGCCTCAGCAACCACCCTGATGCTCAAGGAGTGTGTGTGAAACGGGGAGGAGAAAACCCAGAGAACACGGGGCTGCAATTCATAATAAGTGACAAAATAAGTTCAGGTCCCAGTGCAGCGCGTGCAATGAGCAAGTGATCTAAAAAGCGTTGCAGCCGAATTGCTGAGAGTCATGTTTTTCCCACAGAACTCATTAAATCTTTTTATGTAACACTGCTGCAGCCACACTTCCCAGATGCTTTCCTCATTGTGCGTTTCAGTTGGTGTTTTCATGTATTTTAATTCCTTTGTCCTTTCGATTTAAAGAAGTCATGGTTCAACAACCTAAACAGCTTAATAAGGAGCCCGAGAAATACCTTCTAAAGACGCCAAGCTCTGGTGTTTCATGTTTCAGCACTGCAAATTCCTCCTGGAAAGGAAAAATGCTGTTTGTTCCTAGCTTTGAGAACCTAAGCAATGAGAAGAGCTGTCAAAATGAAAACGTTCACACAATTCCCCGGCAATAAAAGCTGCCACAGCGTGTTGGAAAGCTTTGGATTATTACCTGGGAACCTATGGCCGTAGTTGTTGAGGGAGGGATTTTGAAAGCAGCAGCTACACCAACGTATTAATGCAAAATGCCCCCGTAAAGACTGGGGGTGGAGCAGACACAGCGCCGCTCGCTGCCTGTGAAAGCCTCGCGTGTTGCTTTTGTGCTATTGACGGAGGTTGAGGCTAGTACAGTGTCTTAATCACCTTCTGGCAAACACTGCTAAGGCTCATTAATGCAAATTAACAGATGATCTATTTTTCGAGAGCCTGCCCCATCACATGAACTGCCATTATACAGTAACTTCAAAAAAAAATCAATTTTGTAGTGCTTACTACACATTGATTTACGGCTTTTCTGCTTGGAGCCGATGAGGCCCCGTGAGCCCTGAACAGCCGGGTTGTGCTCTCCTTGCTCCCGCTGGAGCGGGTGAGGGAGGTGTCAGGAGAAACCTGGAGCTGCTTTGCTTGTTGGGACACACACGGGGAGATCCTGGAGTGCCCTCACGGGGCGAGGAGGCTCGGGGCAGGCGCTCTGAGCGCAGGCAGCGTGGGCACTGGCTGCAGGGCGCTGAGAGCTGTTGGCCTGAGTGGGCTCTGCTGGGGCTGTAGCTGGGTGATGGGCTTTAAGAGCAGAAATCCTTGCTGAAATTATTCAATATATTGAGGTTTTGCTTGATTTTTTTCTCCCTTCGGAGGCTTAGCAGCAGAAGACTGAAGCTGATGTGAGAGCAGAGGGGCCGAGCAGCTGCTACACGTGGGAGTCTTCAGCAGAGTGAGGGCTCCTCCGAGTCCCTGGCCCTGGCTCGGAAATCCTAATCACTTTGTGGTGGCACGGTCTCCTGGGCCCTGACCAAGTAATTAAGTTTCCAACTTGAAATGAAATGTCTTTCTTGAAATGGGAATTTAAATGAATTAGCTGCATTTATCAGCAGGTGCTGAAGGGGCTATTTTAATTTAAAAGGTAGGTATAATCCTGGCTTGGCAGATACAGCTTAATTACAGGCAGTTTTAGCAATAAACAAAAACACAAGGGGGAGAGCGGAGCCTGGCCTTGGTAGCCAGGGATTTAAATTTTTACAAGTATTGAAATTGCTTTCTAATTAATTTACTGACCTAATGTGTGCCCGTGGAAGTTAGTTAGCTTGATCCCTTAGCTGAATTATGTCATTTCCCATTTCCATTTGAGGCAGGTAATGAGCGTTGTGCTTGTGGGGCTGCACGGGGCGCTGTGCTCCTGTCCTGGAGGGCGTGCGCTGCCATTCCGGGAGCAGCTGAGCTGTGTCATGGCGAGCGGCTTGGACTGCGGTAGATGCTTTAAAACCTTGTGTACGTGCTGGAAGTGTGCTGTGGCCCTACGGGAAAGGGGTGAAATTCATACCTGTAGTGAAAAAATCAACTGAGCGTAATTTCAGTTTTTACAACTACTATGAAATTTCCGAGGAAAATACGATCTCCTGAAGTACTGAAGAAAAGGGGAGACTTGGAGCTGATCACAGTTGTAAGCTGATAAGCCTGCTAATTGTCTCCAATATTTATTTAGCACTCAAAAATGGTGTCGTATTCTGGAAAACACATTAGCTCTCTCGCTCGTCACATTAGAGTAGCTCATCGTGCTCTGGAATTTGCCAGAGTTAGAACACAGCTCGGAGCGTGGACTGTGATCTGAAGACAGATGTGTATCTCAGGCCTGATTATAAGCTGGAGTTGGCAAAACAGGGAGTGATTTAATGAAGTTTTGATACAGCTCATCAGATACTGAAATGGGAAGATGCAATATTAATTTAGAAACACATTATCATTTCAATTGTAGTCATTCTGAAGAGTATTAATAACAGGGGAGCTTGTGGCAGTTTGGAAGGATGATGTATTATTCTAAAGGCAAAAATATTCTTCAGAATTGTTTCATTTGACACCTAAACAGCTAGCATATTCCCATTATCACCATGTAATCAATTTTTTTGCCGTGTCTTCTATGCTTATGAAACATAATCACTTTAGGCATTTCATGTGTTGTACTGCAGGCTTCTGAAGTGGGTAGGCAGGGCAAGCTTAAAACACTAGGTTGACAACTTATCTTTTAATCCTAAAATTCCTCTGTGGAATTAGCTGACTTCAAATTCCGTTTGACAGCAGGACCTCCTTTTGTTCTCACAACCAAAAAGATGCGCGTCACTTAAAACTTGCTCCATCCGTGTCGGATCGTGACATTTAAAACAGACAGTACTGACCACCGCGACTGTGAAAGCTTTAATCCTGTTCACATGAAACGTGGAGCACCTGGGGAGAAACGAGTTGCAACCCGCTCTGCTTAGAGTGGGCTAATCCTCAGCTGGCGTCGGAGTAGGGTCTCTTACTGATGGTGATGGAGGGTGCCAAAAGCAGATGTCCTGACTTTTCCTGACCCCATGTGAAATTTAATAGAAAACTTGGCGTTGGGTTCATGAACCGAGCACACGTGAGGTGATTATTTGGAGGTGGCGTGAAGTCGGGCCCTTTCCCCGTGACCCTTGCTGGGGTTGTGGCCCCGGAGCACGCAGCCTGCGTTCCTCCTGCTGTGCCAGCAGAAGCTTGGCCTCGGCAGAGCGCAGGTGGTAGCTGCCAGGAGGGGATGCTCAGGAGCGTGGGGGCGTTGCTGCTGCTGTCTGCCCCTGCAGGATTTCAGCTTTCTGGGAGGAGACGAAAATGAATTACCTGAGAGTAAAATGCATTGTATGATTGAAACCTGGAAACAGATGTTCAAAAAAGCTCCCCAGTCTCGTGAGCAGAAGTCCTTTAATTGTGCATCTGAATTTTCAAGTGCTCCAGTGATGTGGCCGTGACCAAGTCCGCTCGTGGTACCTGCTTCTTCCTCCTCTCCTACCCATCCACGTGCAGCAGCTGCTGAGCCTGTGAAGGACCCGGGGAGTCTGTGTGCTCTGGGGCTGTATGCAAGGCATGTCTGCAGCCTGGTAGTGCTTGGCTCAAATCAGCAGGCTCCCTCTGAAAGCACTGCTTGTGACTTGAGCGAGCTCCAGTCTGAGTAAGTACTTAATTAACGCAGTCTCCTGGCAATGGAGCACAAGCAAATTTCCCATCTAAAAGCAGAATCAAGGCAATATTTTGTGTCTATTCTTAGTCACATCCATTTAATCTGTAGATATTAAAATCCTCGAATGGGCTGACTGCAGGGCAGCTCCTTCCTAATGCTTTAAAGTGAATTCCAGCCCACTGCATCGCCGGGCCACGTTGCCAAGTTTTAGGATCCGTGTTCCTTGGACGCTGTCCCTCCAGGGGATGTGCTAGAAGAGAACTGAGCTCTTCTGGTAAACAACTGGGAACCCTCTCTTGCAAGCAGGGTTAGTGCTTATGGGAACTGGGGTCCTTGCTGGCTTTGTGACTCCCATGGCTTAGCTTTACCACTGACAGCAGCCAGCATCGTGGGTGCTGGTGCTCACGGACTTCTTGGCTCCACCAAAAGAGGTATTTAGGATTCTGTCCCTCTGTCCTCAGGTCTAAGCAACTGTGAAGGATGAAGTCACCCAGCGGTTGTGGTACTTTGGATTTGAGCTGAGAAACGAGCCAAGATGTGAGTATGGCTAGCAGATCTTGCACTGCCTGTTCTAGGTGTAAACAAGGATTGTTTCGATGGCTTCCCAGAAGAGTTCACAGAGGAAACAGAATGATGTTCTGTTCGAGGTGGCTGGGTGCTCAGACACCTGCCCGCAGACATCCCACCCTTCCCTTCGTAGTTTGTTTTCATCATGAGCAAGTATTTTACCATTCTCTATATATAAACCAAGGATGAGCGCAGCCTAATCAGTCTGCCACCTTGACTCAAAAGGAGGCAGTTCTCATTTGAGGAGGTATTTCTGTAGTGCTGATGTTTGGGAGAATCAGTTCCTCAGCGCATCTTGTGCTTGGCTGCACGATGGGGCACAGAACTGTGCTCATACCTGAGCTTTTACAGCAGCACCTAGACTATAAAAGTTGCAGATTTCCTACTGGAGAATGCGTGTAGATGTCATCGGAGCTGCCCTTTGTCCATTACTTCTATTTAAAATCTGACCTATATTTATCTGCCCAGAGTAGAAGTGCTCGAGTCTGGCTGCTGGAAGGGGCAGCTGTGCAGCGCTGTGCCCCGGGGGGTGAGTACAGCTGGCCCCTAGGCTGCCCTTGGCTCCTGACAGCCTCTCATTGGGTACAAATCCACAAAAATAAATCCTTGTATTAGATCATGTTCGCAATTGAAATCAACAAGGGCCTTAGCTTCCTCTCCAGCACTCAGTGCTGTTTCTGTGTGATGAGGAAGGATAAATAATGAGGCAATGTTTTACTCTTCAGGTTCTGCCATTGGCAATGCTTCTGACTGCATTCTGCGGATTCGTGATGCTGGTGGCAGGATTCCATGGCAGCCTTGTAATAAATCACTTGGTTTAACAATGAGGAACGTTTCGTTGGTCCGATTAGCGCCAGGTGAAGTGATGAGCACAGTCGGTGAGGGGAAGGACCGGGACTGGACTCAGGCACCAAATCTTGTGTTTGCAAACCAGCCCTTTCCTCTTTCTGGGTAGGGGAACAGCCCCAGCATCGGGTGCCCCTGGCCAGCCCTCCTGGGGGGCCACAAAATCTTTATTGCAAGAGTTGTATTCCTTAAAGACTTTCTCCTATTTTGCTGCTTGTCTCGGCTTTCAGCTTCACTCCTTGGCTGCCAGGAAGGCTTTGATCCTGCTGACGAACACTTCACACGGATCCCTCCCTGCAGAAGCTGTGAGCAGCCCCAGGCAAGGTGGCTGTGCCACCCACGTCGGTGCCAGGCTCAGGTGGCAGTCCCGCTCGCAGAGCTCTGCGGTTGGTTCTGGAGCTTTCTGTTCTGTCCTCACCTTTACAATTCATCCTCTATCTCTGCATTGCATGCCTGGTTTTTAAATTGCAGCTTAAGGCTCATTTCTGTATCACGCATACACTCATGTTTAGGATTTTAGTAGTTCTAGTTCATTGTATTATAATTGGATGGCCTTGGGGAAATCGCTGTCAGAACTGATAGGCTCCTAGCAGTTTTTGTATCAATTGGTGAATTACATGTGCATTGCTCAGATGCTCACGTATTTGTACGTTCCCGGTGCTCCCCTTCCTTCAGAGAGCTGCACTGAAACTAGCATCACAGGCAGCGGAGGGGGATGGCTTTCCTTGGAACAGGGGAGGCGTGCAGCCTTCAGAGCTGCTGGTAACAACAAACGGAACTTGAAAGCGATAGAAGTATCTCGAGCAGTACTTATCTCCGGTGGTGTGGGGTAAGAACATGCTCGGACCCTCCCAGACCCGGCCTGGTTGCCTGTCAGCAGACACCCCAAGGGACCTGCAGCTGGGGCTTTGTCTCTGCTAAGTGTGGGGGCATCCCAGCTGGGCCCGTGGCCTGAGGAGACCGTCCCTTGGGACTGCTGATGCCTGGCGAGGGGCTTCTCCTCCCTGGGAATTAAGTGAGGAAGCTTTTCCCGGCAGTGGGGGGCTCTGCACCAGGCCTGTACCTCACCCTGGAGCTCCCCGGTGCTGTCCTAAAGGGCTGCTGGTCAGGTGCTGACACTCCTTTAGACCTGGCTGCTAGCTGAGTCTGGTGTTTTGAGACCTCAGGGCGTTTTAGAAATATTTATGGGATGTAGTGTATAGGAGCTTTCATCTGCTCAGAGCTCGCTCAGAGCGCGCTAACACATAGGGGACCTCTTTTTTCATTTTTTCAATAACACTTCACACATGCAAACCTCCCCATCTGTTCCAAAAGGAGTCTGGCAAATGGTTTTGTTACATTTCACCATGTTTCAGAATGAGCACGCACATTCCTACCCTTGGAAATCACTCAAATAAAATACAATTGGAGACCAGATTAAAGATTTTATAGGCTGATAAACTTCCAGGTCTGCGGTCAGTTCTGCCAGAAGCAAAAACGTTTCACTTCTCCGGTTATTATCTCCCTGAATAGAGGAGGGCTGATGAAAGCCCTGCTGCTCCCCCCACCCAGCTGCAGGACTGAAGCCTGCGTGCGTGTTCCTCTGGGTTTCGTCCTGACACTTTCGCTTCTCAGCAGCAGCAGCCGGGTTCTGGGGCCGGCCCCTGTGCGGTGGGTTTGCTGTCCCGGGAGCTGGCAGGCGGCAGCCGGGGAGCAGAGCTCTGGTGTCTTTGTCATCATTTGGCAGAAGAGCCCTCAGACACGGGTGGGGTGATTCACCCAGAATAAGGCAGGAAACTTGTTTGCCTGCCGTGTCGGATCCATCTCCAGAACCCCGAGGCAGCGTGTGCTCTGCTGCAGAATTCAGCGAACCCTTTCCTTAAATTATGCAGAATCCAGTGACAGAAGGGATGCAGACAGCGCCTCTGCCCCTTTTAGCTGCGGACTGCTCTGTTCCCTGTTGTTTACTCAGTGTACTTGCCTTTTTGAGGATAAGACCAGCCATTAATTTTGTAATTTTGGGGCCCAGCAGACTCGGCTTTCAAAGGTTATTGCTCACACAGCCCGGTCTCCCAATCCTCTGGGACACACTCTGTGAAATGGTAGAAATGGTGCATGATGAGGGAATGCCCTTTGGAAAAGGTTAAGCCTGCTGCTAGTTTATCTCAGCCCTGCGAGCAGGGGAAGAGGGCCTGTGGGAAATCAGAGGGAAGCAGGCGTGCTCGCGCTGATTAGCGCTGCCCTGCCTTCTCCGGCGGGGCGGGAGAGGTGCGCGCGGAATCGGGATGAGCCCTGTGTGCACACGGGCTGCGTGTCCCGGCTCTGGGAGCCAGCGGCTCCTTCTGGCTCGTTAGTCTCGCAGTGACTGTGCAAAATCCCCTTCTGCAGCGCCGTGGCAGAAGCATTGCCTGGCCTCCTAGAACAAAACGGGTCTGCATTTATTTGGTTCTGGCCTATGAGTGAATGATGACCCAAATGCCTTTCACGTTGCCGGCGCCTGCACTCGGTTTCATGGGTTTTCTGCAATACGCGTAACTCTGCAGTTGGATTTTATGCTTGATTTGGTTATTGAAGGGAAAACAGGACAGCCGTAGCCTGGACAACTGGGAGGAATGAGAACAAGCTGATTTTTAACTATTAGCTTCCACCACACCGCTGTAAACAAACTCCTGCGTCTGCCTAGCCGGGAGATGCTGGTGTGTGCTAATTGGGGTTTGTTAGCCCTTCTGTTTGTGCAGCCTCCTTCAAGTGGAGACCGGGGGGCAGCCTCCTGGGACTGTTCGCTTCTTTGATTCCATCTGCAAGTCAGCAAGATGTTGCAGATGCTCCACATGTTTTCTGGCTCGTTCTTCCTTACAGTGCGGGGAACTTGGTTTAAAAAATAATTAATGCTTCCAGCTGCAGTGCGGTGGGAGCAGCGGTGGCGAACTGGGCCCTGCAGAAGGGGCAGCGCGAAACCCGTCCTCCCCCGCACTGCTCAGCACGGAGCTTCCCTTGGAAGGGCAGAATTCACAGCTCGCTGCTTTGTTGTCAGGGGAAGGTTTGTTTTGCTGATTGTTTTCAGCACTGATACTTGAGACTTCGTTAATATTTTTCATCAAACCAAGTGCTTCAAATATGCCAGAATTGCGAAACAGCTCAAAAACCCCTCTGTAAGTGCTCTTGGATTACATATTTGTTCCTGTTTCCGTGCAGTGAAATCACGCTGTCTTGTCTCTAACCAAGAGATGTGAGATTCCCTCGCCATCAGCTGACACGAGGAGATGGGGAAATCTGAACGGGAAGTTCAAGAATTTGCGGCCTCATAAACAGCAGACGAGCTTGGTTCTGTTGCTTGTACTCCCTGCCTCTGGGCGAGCTGCTTCTGCGATAGGAAACCCTGCAGGTTCCTTGTCTACAGCTTGCGTTGGGAGGGAGCTTTCATGAGGTTTTTTCAGCTCCATTAAATAGCACAGCTGCCCAAGCAGCTAAATGGATGAGGCTAATGAACATGTGCACAAGTTGATGGTTCAGGATCTAAATTGCCTGGGAGCAAGCAAAACAGAATTAGGCAAGTAAAGAACCTGATTGTTTTTCAAGTGTTAAAAGATTGGCGTGAATTACAGGAGGCATTAGAAATTTGGAAGACGTGTAGATTTAAATGGATATATTTGTTTCAATTAAGTAAAGAGGAGGGAACAAGATGCCTGTTCAGAAGTACCAGATACCGAGCCTTCCATCTGGCCTACTCGGATCTCTGGGCTGAGAATTACTGGCTGTGTATTTGGGGTTTAAGAAAGGCTGCTGGCTGTGGGGAGCCCACCCAAAACGGGGCAGCTCCCTGGGAGCCACTCGCTGCTCTGCAGATGTGGGCTCACGAGATCCAGCAGCACAGGCAGCGGTGGCTCTAGGAGAAGAAGGACATTAAACCTGAGTGATAAGGAGATCCCACCCTGCCGATGCAGCTGTGTTCAGTGCATCCCAGCCTTCCCATCTCCTCTTTATCAAGTTCTCGGATTTTAAACCAGAATTTTAAGTGCAGGTTGCGTCACGTTAGTCTCCAAAGCCAGGGTTGCTTTTTTCAACTGCAAGTGTTCTTCCTCCAGCTTTTGGAAAACTATTTCTGTGAATGTTTTGGAAAGCATCTCAAAACAAATTTTGATTAAAGCTCTGAGGACTGCAAAGTGAAAAGTGTGCTGTTTCAGCCAGGCTTCCCGAAGTAATATGTTTTTATGAAAAACATGAACGTGTTCATTTACACCCATTGCTGTCTGGGCGCGGACCTGTCCTTGGGGAAGGACAGTGCTGCTGGTTTTGACAGACAGACAACGCTCTAATCCCAAACTTCCCCTGCTTACGATGCCCCATCTTAAAGCTCCTGATGTTTCCTGTCAGCGGCAGTCCCATGGCGATTGCCTCGTGGAATGTAAACGCGGCGGTTTTGGAGCCCCAGAGCCCTTCAGAAAAATACACTGTCAGGTTCCTCCAGCTGCTGCTTCGGTAGCCTTCCTTCCCATTCAGGTCTCCAGATTACTGTGGCAGTGATTGAACAGGAGATTCATGGAGGGAAATTAAGCCTCCAGAAGATACAATAATTTAAATAATTGGCATTTTTTGTGTGTGAGAACATGAGAAATACAGTGTTCATTCACCATGAATTCCTCCAGGACCGGGCTAACAGAAGCAGATGAATTCTTATGAAACAAAGATTCTATTTTCATGCAAATATCTCTCAGTAATAAAATACCAAGGGAATAAAAATGACAGGAAAATGTATGATGTACAAGCGGAATTGTTTCTGAAGCAGTGTATTTTCCAGGAAGCCTCAATAGCTTTTGTTCTGTAGGCCATGTTACAACAAAGCACGATGCAAGATGAGGCTTCGCGTGAGCAGCGTGATGGAGAAAGCCGCCGGTCCTGCCGGTCACACCACCTCAGCATAACTTCTGCGAGGAGCCGTCTTCTCCAGCCCCGAGAGGAGGCGAGGGGAAACCTCCGTCGGTGAGGGGAGTGGGGTGTGGAGGGAGGGGAGGGCAGCTCTCAGCGTGGGAAGGAGGCCAGAAGCCCCCGTCCTGGTCCAAGTCCAAGGTGTCCGAGCTTTGCTTACGAGTGCTTCGGTGCTGCAGTACAGCCGTGGGCGCAGACTTCACTTCCGCCAGCTCTACCCTGCTATTTAGGGTCCTTAAGAGGAAATCGGCTTCTGCGTGTAGTACATATTTAGCACTGGCTTGGACCATCCTTTGTCAGCAGTAATTAATGAGTCAGAAGGACTACAACTGCCACCTCACCATCACGATGCCAGCATGATTAAGGCCAAGACACAACCTTCTCCTGCATTTTTTTCCCAATTTTGCACATTAATGGAAAAGTGCACCAGCAAATGGAGTCCATGTCCAGCAACCTTCCTCCTCTTTTTTGGGGGGAAGAGGGGAGACGGGCACACCCTGTGTTTCGATTTTCTGGAGAAGGCCACACGCTTCTCTGTAGGCAGCTGGTAAATGACGGGATGTGAAGCATTCCCTGCTGCCTGAGCTAATGATTGCTTTCCAAATGGCAGCTGTATTCGGGGGGGCCGCAGGAGCCGGGGCGCCGCGGGAGAAGGGGAATAATCACGGTAAACTCGATCTTACGAAGCGCTGTGAGCATGCATCATTTTTATTGTAGGAAAGATTAATAGATCCTGTGGCGGCTTTTGTTTTGTTTCACTGGAAAGAAGTGTTTAAGTCGCTGGTTTATTTCAAACCGTTTGAGTAATCTGGGGCTAATAAACCTTGCTGGAGTTGCAGGAGGCTTCAAAGGCCTCTCGTCTGGCTAGCGGTCGCGTTAAGGATTTCTGGAGCCCGAAGCACGGCTGCGTCGCGTGGGCTGTGAATTGAGCAAGGACTGCCTCTTTTGGGCTTCTTTTCCTCTGTTCGTTGCCTCACACTGAAACCCTTTGATTACAGTTCCTGTGGCACTTCTATAACAGACGTGCAATAATTGTGCTCACCTCTTTGCCTTTTTGATCAGGGACGAGCCTACCTTAAACTGGGCCAGTTCACAGTCATCCCCAACGCCTATGTTTTATGTTTTTGCTGCTATCTTGTGCTCCAAGTCAGACTTTCAATTGGAAAGATTTCAAATCCTTTTCTAATAGAAATGCACCCTAAATGGACAGGTTTTTGCACAGTGTTTTATTTTTGGAAGAAAGGGTTTGTAGGTACTCTTTGGTGTCGATTTTCCTGGTTAGCCTTCTTGAGCAAAGAGACTCTTCGTACGGGTTTTATAAGAGTTTGTCCTGACTTCTGCAAAGTGGAAATATTTTATAAATTTGAAGTTTTTCTATTTAAAATTTTAAAGGTTTATGTCAAAGCACAAATCTTCTGTTCCAAATTGCTTTGAGGTCAGGGTGTGAGAAACTTACTTCAACTGGTGACCAGCTGGAGGCATGTGGGGTTAGGGTACGAGCCTGCGGTGCTGGGTATCGAAGTCTGAACTAGTTCCTCCAAATTTTATAGACAAAAGGAAGAAGCAGGACGGATCCAGAGGACGGTGTTTAGTCTGTTAATGTGCTAAGGTAGGTATCTGGAACAGGTCAGATGAAGCCGTGGTCACAGGTCAGTTCTCCTCCAGCGTCTGTAAAGTGAGCGCTGTGACCAAGTCGGCATGAGGTGTCTCCAAGTTAGACGTGCCTTGCAGAGAGCAAGCCCTGCCATGAAGTTGTTCGCTTCTGTGAGCGATGTTGCACTGAGTCGGTTCCCTTTGTGGGCAGTGCAGAAACTTGATTTGAGAAGTGTCGTGCCAAAAATCTGAAGGTGAGTTTCAAAAGTCCTGAGACGGCATCAAGAAGAGAGTTTGTTCAGATTTCCCCTGGACACCCACCTCTGGAACGGGACCAAACCACGGGAAACTTCAACCCAAAAGGAAAACTTCTCAGAAAGCTACGTATACAAAATGGGAATTTACAGGGGGATCCACGTGGAGCCCCTAATTCAAGCTTGGCCTGACATGAAGTGATGTAAGCACACTTCTGTACAGCTCCGAGGCTCATGATAAGAAAAATCCCCAGAAATTACCTCTCTCAGAATTGCCAAGCCGTTCTGTTCCATTAAGGTATCGTTGAATCTAAATATTGCTTAGGGCGTGCTGTGTCAGAGTGCGTTGTGCCCTGACCACGTGTAGTCTGGGTCACAAAGTGGTGTGCAGAATCTTGGGGGAACTGACAGGTGTAATTGGGTTTGGAAAACAACAAAGTCAATCGGGTAACCTACTCATGAGCTTTTAAGCTTCTGCCTTGCTTAAGCTGATGCATTCTTTCTTTTATTTTCAGCTTGTTTCGATCGGATTGTAGCTCTCGTGAATGAAATTTTCTTGGGAGGAATGCTCTCTGATATAGGAGGGTTTCTAATTCCAACTCCGTTCAGTTTTGCTCTGGCTTTTCCTATCAAACTTGCCGGGACCACCAGCGCGGTGTTCCACCAAGCTGTCCCCTTTTCTCATCCCACCGGCATGTCAGACAGCGTGGGAGCTGCCTGGTACCCATAATTATCTTGTGGGCTGGGAGCAATAGATGGGGTTTGGGACCTTGGGACAACACACGGCAGCTTAACCCTCTGCAAGTCTTTAGCCTCGGCGAATGGCAGAATCCTGCCATTGCTTTGTGGTCACGTCGGAGGCTTTGCGTCCCTTTGCTGGGGCCGGATGTGGCCCAGGTGGCTCAGCACGCTGCAGGTCCGCTGTCTCCTTTCATTCCCTTTGGCTATTCCAGGCCCGTCACGTGCGCTGCTGGATGTAATTTCAGGCTGTTGCAACATTAATCAGGGTTTTCCCCGCTGTACCTTGGCCCTTAGCAGCCTGGTTTTAAACATCAGATGAAACTAAATTAATCAATATATAAATTACCAAAAAATCACTTAGCCTCAGAGGCTGAAGCAGAGATGAGAGGAAGAAACCCAAATGCCAAAATTAAAATCTCAATTAAATTTTGCAAATAATGGATAATTACAGGGTGCTTCTTCTTTTTTTATGTTCGTATTAAGTTGTAAGGAATTATTAGATATTTAACTGACATTTATCCAGATAGCCCGCAGCAAGTTAGGTAGCAGTTACATGCTGTAATAAATGTCACCATTTAAAAATTAATTGCTGTGCTATCTAGCTTGCTGGGGGCTGTCTCATTAAATATTAATGTCGTGCCTAAAAATATGTTATGAGTTGAAAAGGATTATTTGGATTCGGGATGGCAGAGTTACAAAGCACCTGCTGCCTGGAGGGGGAAGGATGCTCGAGCATCACCAGTTCGCAGGGAGCTCTCCACCGGCACGTGCTGCCTCCAGCCCGAGCGGGATTCCCGGAGCCCACGTGGGTGCGGAGGGCTGGGCCCTCCTGCCGAGGCCGTGGGGGGCCCTCTGGGTGTAAATCTTCCAGGGCTGGGAAGAGAAACGTTGCACGTCACATCTCGCACCCCCTGCTCTCCAGGATGGGGCCCTTCCTCGCACTCAGGCTGGGGGAAGGTGCTTTGAGCACGGCCCTGCTGTTCCCCTGCATGCAGAGATAGTACGTGGCGGAGGAGGATGAAGGTGAACTGGGGAGCAGGGGGGTCCTGTCCACCAGGACAACCTCTATTTATTATTTTGAGCAAAATGAGTGTTAAGTGCTTTGCAGAGAAAACAGACCTAAGCATTCAAGGTGTTTAAAAAATTGTGCTAGCAGTAGGAGAAGCCTTTTGCAGCTCAGTGATACAAACCGAAGGGATATTTTTGTTCCAGCTCTATCTCCCCCAATGAATAATGCATGCTGGTCTCCCAGAAACACAAGGTAATCAGAAATATCCTGTGTCCATGACAAACGCAGTGCACATTACTGTAATAGAGCTTAAGGACCGTTCGCATTGACTCTTACTATTTAAAGCCAAGAAATGTGCGATGTGTTTTCCCAGCCAGCCACCACTTTAATGCTTTGCTATTCCCCGTCCGCTAATGAAGTGTTCAGCGAGCGAGAGCCTCTGCACCGAGAGGAGAGGATGCCCGGGCCGGTCGCTGCTGTGGCTGGCGTGTCGGAGGGCGTTCAGCTCCCTGCGGGGCTTCCCTGCTGGGCTCTGCTCCAGCAGACCCCTGGCAGAACTCACGACCTGTGCAGCCAAGGGGCCCCTGCAGCGAGCCCCGGCTCAGGCGGTAACAGCGAGGTCTCGCCCCGAACCAGGGCCTGCGCACGTCCCAGGGCTGCTGCAGGTGAGCTGGTGGCTTGCATCTGGTCTTGTCCTCCTCCCTCTCGCTTGCAGCCCCTGAGACAAAGCACGTGCTGGTGTGGGCTTTCCGTCCCCTGAGGTTTGGGAGTCACACCTGTGGGTTTTTCGGAGGCGCTACCTCTCAGATAGAAATCGTGGAAATACTTGTATGTATCCTCTGCCTGTGCTGTGCATGAGGCACAACTGCGGTTCTTGCCAGCCTCTGTTCCCAGTGTGCTCGGTAACGCCCTTACGAAGCGGAATAACTGCTGTAGACAAAGCCTGGTGTGACACTTGTCCAGCAGGTCGACTTTTTGATTCAACAGAAAACTACAGAGAACCGTGTTTAAGATGCTTTGGAGGAATTTCCTCTTCCTTTCCCCTGAGCAGGACAAGAAATGCAATTTCATTCATCATGTACTGAGTTCAAAGCACCATTTTCTGCTGAAGGATTGAGCAAATATAATTTAAGGTTCCACTGTGCATGTGACAGATTTAATTAGTGTACATGGGAGCTCAAAGTTGTTCAGAAAGTATTTGTTTGCATAAAAATAGGCCATGTCTGCAATTTAAACTGGAATAAAGTACTGCGGTTATGAAGAATTTAATGAGTTGTTGCGTAATGTTCTTTATAAACACCATCCTAGATGGGAAATTCTATTAGGAAATAAAAACTAGGTTAGTAAATGCAACCAAATCCACCCTTCCGTATCCTCTTGCTTACAGCAGCCATAATTCCTTCCTAAAGCAAATGGGAGCGGCGTCTGCGCTGCTTGTCACAGGAGCAGGAGTGAAAAAATCCCTCCGGCTTCTCGTCTGCCCCTCGGCTCGAGGACCTGGGGGGCGCTGGGAGGGCCCAGCTCCTTCAGCCTGTGGCCCCCAGCTTTCCAAGAAAATCCCTGCATGCAGCCCGTGCTCGGGAGGTGTCTTCAGGTCTGTGTCCTCAAACACCGCAGCTTCGTGTGGAGTGCTCAGAACATCACTGATGTGTCAGCTGGGAGGCCGACACAGAGCTCGGTTTTTGCTCTCGTCTTGTTGCAGTCTCTTTACCACAATCAAACGTTGCATGATAATTGTAGGCGTGCTGGCTGCCTGCTTATTGCACGGCAGCGGAGCTGCTGAAGGGGCAGGTTGGAGTGAAACGTGATGGCACAGGGAGATTCAGGAGACGAGCAAACGGCTTAGGAGGCAACGATCCAGCTGCAAGGGGAAGCCGGGGGGCTCAAGCAAGTCGCAGCTCGCAGGGTTATTGGGCGCACCTCTCTCGAGTGCAGTGCCGTCAGGTGTCCATGAGGCCCGTGTGGCTCGGCAGGCGGGCGGTTTCTCACCCCTCTGGTCTGGGGTTTCTGCTCCCTCGCGGGTCGGGTGCTTGGCGTGGTGGGATGTGGGCGATGAGCACCCAGGTGGCACCCTCCAAGGGCACCCGAGCCTCCGCTGCTGGGAGCTGGGCATCCACGCGTACAACCGAAAGCAGCAAAACAGAAGTGGGAGGAGAAGGGAAGGATTTCTTCCTTTCCTGTGTCATGCTGCACAGCGATGTGCTCAGGATAACAAGGGCAGGCCCTGGCAGAGCCAGCCTGGCTCCTCCGAGCTGGACTGCAAAGCCCGCTCCTCTGGGAGAGCCCCGTCCCTCCAGGAGGCTCTGCGGTGCCACTGCAGAGCTCTTCTGGTGCGACTTGCGTTGTAAGAGTGATGATGGTCCTTACCCTCTTCCTTCAGCAACATAGCATTTATTGAGGGAGCTGGGCATTGTGTTTTGTCCTGCTTTTCATCTGCCCTCCAGCAGTCTGTGAGGTCGTTAGGACACTGCTTCAGAGCTGGTAAGAGCCATGGCAGGCACGGGTGGAAGCACCATTCACACAAACGATGTCTTTAATTACAGAGCCTTCTTGTTTGTAGGCAGGCTGTGCGGGTGGGGATGTGGCTTTTATTCCTGTCAGCTTCTTAAAATGGAATTTCCATCTTAGGCTGCTGGTGCAAAGCCCACCTAGTGCCACAGCGCTGCGGGTATGGCCGTGGGAGTGAACTGTCGTTTCCTGCTTGGGAACTTCAGTTGTTCCCTCGTACCTCTGGAGGTCACTGTAACAAAGAAAAATGCAGATACTGGAGATTGTTTTAAGGCTTTCGTTCGCTGCAGTCAGTATTTTGTGTTACAGGCCATGCACCCGTGAGACCGATCAGCTCATGCGCGTGTTTTAATGATTGATTTTTGCATGCAAAGGGCTTAATCCTAGGAGATCTCGATACTTCAGCCAGGGCTGCTCCTGAGTACAGCTGTAGCAAGATCTTGTTCCTCTGCTTAGCTTCTCACTGCCTGCAACGGCAGAGCAAGTGTCGTGCTCGGAGGGCAGGCACTGTCAGAACTGGTTATGTGTGTAACTCTTGCAGGGCTTTCTGCAAAGGGCATTAAAAGTCCAAGTGCTTTGAGGGTCTGGGCAAATGGCTCTGGTACCTAAATAAAACATAACCGTGAAGGTTTCCTGTGCCCTTTCAGCACCAGTGCTCCGAGACTGGCACTGGAGTGGCGGTGCCACTGCCACGGCTCTGGTCTCCGAGTACAAAGGAGCTTGATGAGCGAGCAGAGCAGTTTCTCTGGGGAATGGTGCTCTGGTTCTGGCACTCTAGAGGACATGTCTTTTTAATACACTGTTATTGAAAGTATTTTGTTTCCTTTTTTAGATGCTTCCCATTTAAGATGAAACATACTTGAACTGCTATCTCAGTCGTTGCTGTGAAGGCAAAGTCCCGCTCTTTGCATTAAAATGTGCACATCACCTTCCCCCGGTCAGAAATGGGAGATGTAACCTGGCACCGGATGTCCTGCCCCTAATGGTTTAATGCGTGCTCATCTGTGTGGAACACCTACAAGCTCTGATTTTTCCCTGGAGGGTGAGGATGTTGTGAAATAATTACATTTAGTGTTCTGCACACTGAGGCAAGAGAGCTGCGACATTGGTTTTTTACGAAATGTAGTTGCAAATGGCAGAGTCTTAAGGCAAATTAACTCGAGCTAGCAGCTCATCGTGCCTCCAATATGCGGCGTTAGCCACTGGAGTGTCAGTGGGTCCTTCTTAATAAAGCGAAGAGGTGTTGACAAATGGCAGCGTAATTCAACAGCTGCTAATTGTTTTTTGTAGTAGGCAGTGAACCAAAAGGGGCCTGATTCTCACAGCGTGTAGTTTGTTCAACGCTTCTTTATACTGCAGAGTGCTCTAAACTAGCTCTCATCAGCCGCGGAGATGGGTGTGCAGTGCCCGTCAGAACGATGTCAGCACTGCTTCTGGAAACGGGCTCAAACCTTCCTTTTATTGACAGTGTTCCTCCAGCCTTGGCTTCGGCGTTGGCATAATTGCATTTTGACAGCTCACCCTTTTCCCCTCAGTGGGTTGAAAATCCTAATTCATGAGTGTAATGAAAACACGGTGTTCCATGAACGGCTGAACTAATGAGGCCCGGGTATTGATCCTTGTTTAGAGGTGCACGTCTTGTGGTTGGATTCTCCGCTGTCTAATGAGGCGTGAGCTCCGAGGTGCAGCCTTCGCCTGGAGCACTCCAAGCGTCCCTCCTTGCTCTGCCCCTGTCCCTGCGGGTTCTTCGGTAAAGCTTGGGGCAGAAGCTGCAGCCTTTCTTTCTGTAACACCCCCTCTGCACAAACACCTTTTAAGACCTGAGTTACAAAGAAGGCCGATCTCTGCACTCTGTCAGGTGTGGCTGAAACAGACTAATGAATTAAGCAGCTCCTTGGGGGAGGAAGAAATGGAAAGCCTCCCATATAGATAGCACTAAGTCGTGTTCCCTCATCTCCCTGGCAGAGCCAGCCAGAAGTGTTTACTTGAACCGGAAAAAATAGGATAGAAGGCTTGCGTGTGTCCCCAGGTACAGGTGTGCGGAGCCTACGTCCCTACAGCCAGAATTTCCACTAACGTGCTATGTAAAGCATTTTTTGTTTGAAGGGAACGCTGATGGAGCAATTTTCACAGGTTACCATTCATTAAGTTTAGTGCTCACCAGCGGAAGTACCGGGATGCCCAGAAGATCTCATCAGCCGTTTCACACCGTTTGTGCCTTTTAATCCGGTGTATGCAATCGCAGCGACAGTCAGAAGGGATTACTCCAGCACTTTCTGTGAGAAATGAGAATTTTTCATTCTGGTGATACACAGCATGACCTTCAACTCTTAATGCCCTAAAATAAAGTTTGTCTGAACTTTCCAACTGACAGAACCAGACTGCAGTATAAAGCAGGAAGATTTCTCATGATCTGAAGCTTGTGCTCTCCCAGTTGTTTATCACCCGGAAAGTACCATGTCTATTCCCTGATATGTCGGGGTATAGACACTATTTTTGTTTGATGGCTCAGCTTGACTTTTCAATGACTAAAATTTACATCATGGGTTTTCAATCATGTAAGTTCTTAGCCAAACTTCAGATGCCTTTGATCTGTGTCCATGGGTTAACTGCTTTGAGGAGTCTCAAAATGTTGGTATTGTTAAACAGACAACATATTTTTCTTTTGATTAGACACCGAGGCTAGCACAACTGTCTGCTTTTCAGAATTATCTGAGAAGCTTTCTCAAGTGCTGGAAGTTTACCCTTGAATATGACAGGTATAAAACATCTTTTCTGTGTCTGTGTATCTTTCAGTCAAGTGATCGATCTACTGCATTAGTGCAAGCTTCAGCTTTGTCACCCTGACACTTGTAGGCTGAGCTATATGCTCTGCAGAGGGAGACGACTGAGTATGAGATTAGCAAGGACACTCCTAGGGTGCAGTAATCACCTGTAGAAACCTTTGCATCATTTGCAAATATATGAATTTGCTTTCTGTAATACGCACAAAGTACCCATAACAGAAATTGCTTTCAAGGACGAGCACAGAGCACAGAGGAAATACTCCTGCAGCTTGCAACCTGAGTCATGTCACTTAGCATCCCCTTGTCAATTTATATTAGCTTTTCAGAGGTGTTAGCCGCCAGCTGGTTAAAAACCTCAGCAAGTACTATTTCAACAGATCTATAAGGACACACAGCAAACACATGAGGAATTTTGGTATGAGCTGTGGTTTTCCTTAAATTATAAAAAAAATAATTCATAAAAGATGACACATTTTGGAACTAGGACAGAGCATGACATTCATTCATTTTATTCAGGATGGTGATAACACCTAATGAGGGCAGGCAGGAGAGCAAGGCATGTCTGGCTGATCTCACACGGCTGTTCCTTCCAGAATATAGGTGATGCTGGCAGGCCCCGTGACTATTGCTTTCTTGGGTGCCTTCTGGAAGAGCTGCTGAGAGAGGTGCATGCCCTCAGCTCGCAGGCAAAGCTCTCTCCCTTGGCACAAGAGCAGGGTGCGGATGACCCGCAGTGCCGTGCGTGGCTGAGGATTCCTGTCCTGGGCAGCTGAAGCGCGAGGATGCTGAACCCCGCGTGGTGGCGGGCTGCATGGTCACAGTGGTGAGGCCACGGCTGGGTGACGTGGTTTAGTCTGAAGAGGTAATTAGCAAAATGTCAACTGGCTTTGTGAATCAAGTGACTGGTGTGGAATTTCCCCCTCTCAGCTGCACAGCTCCTGGCGTTTCATGCAGTGTGCTTGGGGCCGACCAGCGCAGAAGTTTGTGTTTTTCCCTCCTGTAACCGACCAGTGCTGTCTCACGCTTTGCCATTGTTCGTTCCCCCAAATGTGGGAAGCTACTGTGACTCCAGTAGCTGGTTAGTAATCTAATTTACTGTGTCAAGGTTTTAATCAGCCCTAAGTGCAGAGTAACCTTCCGTAGTGAGAACAATCGCAGTGCGGGGTAAGCAGCGAGTGTTCAGCGAGGGGAGATGGTCTCGCTTGTTTTGCCTTGTAGTCATCGCATGCATGTGAAAAAAAGGAGGAGAACTCAGAGTTAAACAATAGTCTTAGCACCTGCAAAGAAATAGTAAATAGCAATTATTGTGAAAAAGGATATTTTTCACTCTGGCATTTGAAAATGGTTTATTTGGAAATGAGCACTTAGAGAAACAAAGCTTACTGCAAGGAAGCAGAGGCAGAATTGTACATCAAGGGCAGTGCTGCAGCTCCTGCACCTCGCTGAGCCAGGCGGGGGCATACTCCGTGCTCGTCCCTCACCCCGTTGCTGACGCGGTGCCTGCTCTGTGCGACTGCTACATTAATTCAGGATTTGGGCCCTTCCTGCTGAGTGCCGGGGTGCCACGGCAGCAGGTGGCATCGACCTCCTGGAAACTCAGCAGCGCATGAATCCCCAAATGAAGGGGGAAGAGATATCAAGGAAGTTTGAATGGCAGCTGTCAAGTGTGCAACTGAGACCAATCTCTGTTTAATTTGCCTTGAGAGATGAGAAATTCCTTGGTGACATTTAGTTATGTCTCCAAATGTGGTAGAGGTTAGTTTTTTTTGGAGACCACTTCTCTGAAGTGCTACAGAATAAGTATTCAATTTTCGTTTCTCCCCAGAGACTCCGGGCATCTCGTTGAAATACCAAGAAGAGAAAAGTAGAGACACGGAAAAGGTCATTAGAAAAATTTAAGAAAGTGGCATTTCGCAAGTGTAACGGACTTGCGTCAGATGAAATGCTAGCCTTATTCCTGGCTAATTGTTGCTCGTAAAGATCACCGGGAATGTTTTTAGAGAACATCTGTGAAATGTTGCAACTCTTCTGATTTGGCAGCAGGTTTTAAGGTGCTGTTCCTCGAGGAAAACCCAGACCTTAACGTAACCCTCTTGTGTCTTAGGATCTCTTGAGTGAATGAATTCTTTGAATTTACAATAGGAATCGCAAACACTAACAGATAATTCCCAACTTAATTGCCAGAAGTGCCAATAGGGAGAAACCCCTGGAGAAGGCCTCCCTGCCTGGGAGCCACGCGGTGCCTGCGTTAGCACAGATGCGGAGGGGCTGCCCGATGGACTTTGGTCGTTACAGAACTTGGACGTTGCTGTGTGCCTTCTGGAACCGGCTGGCTGTGCGGCCTCGCAGCTCCGGGTGCTGTGAATGGGCACCCTGACCAAGAGCAAGCCCTGGGTGCTGCTGGCGGTGTGCTGGGGTGGTTGTTTAGGAAAAAAATACATTTCTTAAAAGGAAATTTGGAATTTTTCATTAATATTTTAGCTTAAAAACACACACACAACAACAACAACAACAACAAAACAACAAGCAGCCAGTCGAAGATCTCTGTCAAGGGAGAAATATTCCCAGTTGGGATTATTCCCTGGTACTGATGTGCTGACTAGCAGAGAGGAAAGCTCGTTACGGGGATTTTCCCCAGGCTCCTCCAGCTCTCCTCATTACCCCTACTTGGTGTGGGCAGATCTGGTAGGAAGACGAATTCACCTTCAGTGCTTAGGAGGTGCCGGTATCTGAGAGGTAATGAATTCAATTGCCACCGTGAAGCTTGTTTCACCTTTTTGATGTGAATGTTTAATTATTAGGTGGTTTTTGATAGAAAGGACATGCAAGTGGCTGTGTATTCCTTGCATGTGGCTCAACAAAATGATCTTCGTGTATTCATGCCTTATAAACGGCTTTGAATGCCCTTCTAACACGGGACTGTATTAGGCATAATAGGATAGGTTTAGTGGAAAGGAGAACGCTTCAATTGGCATCTAAAAAGGCATCAGGTTCTGTATGGGATGACAGTGTGAAAGTGCCTCTTAGAATAACCCACGGAAAATGCAAGAGATGAGTTAAATGTGAACCCAGGAGGAAGGTCTTGAAGATTGTGCTTGCAGCAAAAATCTGATCAATCGAGAACAGAAAGCGAAACAATGGTAAAGCCTCCCAGCTAAGTAGGTCAGCGGTTAACAAGACAGTGACTCATGCAGAGAGGGAGAATTTAATTTTTAAACACCAAGCCCTGGGTTCGCTCGAAATAAAAAGTATATATAAATTTAGCAGCCAGTCAAATATGATAAAAATATTTATATTTCATTCTACTGTTTGAAGTTTTTATTATATTTACTTACACAGTGCTTTAATAACTTAACATTTAATCCTTGGCTCTATAGACAAATTCTGCGTTGCGGCTGTTCTTACCTACGCAGCTCAGGGCTCACGTGAACCAGTGGCGAATTCAATGGCGGCTGTTCCCACACCCAGTCTTCCACTTCAGATGGTTTAGGATGCGAGGAAGGATGCTTTGTTTTCTGCTGGTGTTGCTCTGTGTCCCTTAGGTGCCACGCGGCGTGCCAAAGCGCTTCCACGGGCTGCACGAACGCCCCAGTGCTGATTCCTGTGCGACGTGCAGTTTCAGGTTCTGCACCCTATCTATTTATGCATCCGTATCACGATGTGGTTGTATAAAAAGCATGACACATAAAACAAGCCAAAAAAGTGACTGCCTTATAGATTCAATTAGTACATCCTCTGTGTAGCCTAAGGGATGTAGAAAGTATGTCTAAGGTGACCTCATTCAGATCAGTGTTTTCCTAACATATATTTGAACAGTCGATATTTTAGTACGTTGCTTTGTCTCCGAGAACAGAACTGTGTTCGCTGAAATCCCAGTAAAAACCTTTCTGTGGTTATAATTAGTATTTTATCTTATTGATTAATGGAGGAAGATTTATAAGGCATATCTTAAAATCTTTCAACAATAAAACACTGTAATAATAGTGTCTTTGAAATATTTTTAATAATGACACAGAGCTTACTCTTCCTTCTCAGATGTCAACACTGGATTTATTTTAATGAGAGGGGAATTCATTGTGGGCCCAGCCAGCCACGCAGTCAGTGCTTCTGGCAGTCCATAGCCTGGGCAGCTCGGCTGTTTGCAGCTAAGGGTTCGACCCTGGCAGTGCTCAATACTGTCCACTGCTATAGGATATCCACACCTCCTGTTGTCTTTTACCAGCTTCACAGTTCTGTGTTTAAAACAAAAACAAATCAACCTCAGCCAATTTTCATGCCAGCACCTTTTTCCACCGAGCAAGTTCTTTCTGCAGTAGTATTGTTAATTGTTGTATCTCTGAGTTGGCAGGGGGTCTCGCAGTGCGTTGAAGCAGCCCCTCAATCTAAATGGACCCGGAGGAAAAAGGCAGGGAAGGGAAGTCATCGTCCATACAAGTCCACAGAGAACTCCCCAGTCCCCGTTTGCCGGGGTGCACTGTTGGAAAACTTAGGTGTGCCAAGTGGAGGATGCTCCTCTGGTGTGTGGGCATATCTTGTTATTTCTTGGGCCCAAGCCGAGCTGAGTTTACATCACCCCCTTTAATCTAAAATGTCTGTGCGAAGCTGTGCTGCTGTATAATCAGAATAGCTCTTCTGAGCTGCTGGATTCTAAATGACTAAGTGGCTAAAGGTGAAATTCCTACTATTGTGCCCTTAGTCTTCTGCCTTATCCAGACTAAGTCATTCTCCCGAGGCTGTTAAAAGGATCCTTGAGAGAAGAGTACACATACTAGATGGTGAAAGGAAATGTGCTAGCAGTAAAATGTTCTGTCTGGAAAATGTTTGGAAAGAGGAGGTTGAAGCCTCACCAGCCTTTGTTGGAGGCTGGCAAAAGACGTCTTTGCAGGCACCCTTTGGTGGGGAAGGAATGGAACAGGAACCAGGAGAGTATTTTAAACAAAAGTGGAGTAATTTTTGTGTAGTACTTCAAACAAGCTGTGTGCAAACAGCTTCTCATTTGCACCTTTCCAATCACAACCATCTGTTCTGTGTTAGCCAGTCCTTGGGCAGATGCTCCGTTTAACTTCCTAGTGCCTGGCAGTGCCAGACTTTCTCAAATCACAGGTTTCTTTCAGTAGCTCTCTCTTGCCTTTTCTCTGTCACTCCTACACTCCCTGCTAGTGGCTAATAACCTGGCAGGCTAAATTGGAGGAAGGCTTTTGGAGCTGTAGCTGGAGACACCCTTCCTCTGTATGTGTGGCACTCAGCTGGGCAGCGACCTTGTACTCTCTGGGCATCACAGGGCTGCACCGGTCAGTGGCAGTAATGCCAGAGCTCCAAACCCTGGCCTCAGAGAGCTGCAGCTGCGGGGTGGCCTTCAGCAGAATCGCTCCTCCGTGGGGCTGCGCCTCGTGCTGCGAGTTACGGGGGTCCTTGGCCATTGCAAAGGTGAAGGCGGGGGTGATGAGCAACTGCAGCCGCTTCCGGTGGATGTTTTTGCAGGTATATGCTCCTGGGCATTGGTCTAAAATAATGAAATGCATATGTATTTTTAGAGATGATGTGAATTTTGGAGTAATTAAGAATGCAAGTTTCAAACTCCTTTAGATGTGAGCTCTTATTAATATTTATAAAAAACGATTATATATTAATACATTCATAATACGTAAGATATATGTGGTACTATCAGATTTAATAGATTTTTTTTAGAACTTCATTATAACTGGGGATTGTTCTCCACTGTCCTTCTTAGAGTTTAAAGAGTAATCTTATGGATTTATTCCCCCAATGTTGATACAAGTTTTTTTTGGAAAAGCCTCCTTTTTAATTACCTTGCCAGTCTATCAATAAAAGGCTGTAGGCAGTGTAATTTCAGCTGCGAGTAGTTGTACAAACTGCAATCAGAACATTCAGGGAGCAAAATGGCTGCAGGTGGGGATGTGATTGAATCCAATATACAGCCCTGGTGCAGAAGAATGCAAATGAGAGCGGGGTTTGGGCAGGTGACTCCTCAAAGTCAGAGCTGGGCGCAGGAGTGGCGTGCAGCTGGTGACTTTCCTGCAGGCCAGATATGACTTTGGCCTTGTTAGCTGGGAGCGAGTTGCTTTTTTTCTATTTTAGTCCTTCAGGAAGCGTCTGCTTTAAAAAAAGCTGCTACGGCCTGGGCCTTTTTTATCTGTTTCCATCCCCATTTGTGTCGGTGTTTGGCTAACCTTTGCCAAACGTCTTCCTCTGCAGTGATTAGGATTCCATATTTTTTTTTAAATCTCTTTAGCATTCCTCATTTCAGAGTTAATTTGCTTTCAGAACAACCCAATTAGAGGTGAATCACTTTATATATGTGCAATTCCGCGCTAATTGCTTTATTCGATCATTTTATATTTATAAGGTAAATGCCTTATTTTCCTTAAAAGCGAGCTATCATTGCATCCCACCTACCGCATCTCAAGGTCTTTTCCATTTTGCAGTTGAGTATTAGCAATAAAGAGTGTTATTGCAGGGCTGTTCAGACAATTGTCTCATTTGAGAGGAATCGCACTGAGAAGCCCTCACTAGCGGAGGTGGGCGAGGACTGGCGAGGAAGCTGGGAGCACGCTGCGGCTCCGGCACCCGAGTGGGGACGGCTTCAGTGCTCCTGTGTCCCTAGCGCTGCAGGGAGACCCGATACCGTACCCCTTCTGGCCCACATCACCGTAACACCAACCTCTGAGTGTGCACCTGGTCCCTCGTCCTGGGCATGGAATTGAAATGCCTGTTAAAATACGCACCTCCGCTTTCAAAGCAAAAAAATAGTTAGGGGCAAGCCCACTTTTCCGTGTTGCTGTGTGAATTTGGGATTAATTTTGAATTGGTCCGCGGTGGTGTTAAAATAGAAATTGTTTTAAAATGTTTTGCTATTAACATATGTTGGCAAGAACCGTGCAGCCAAGCCTGATTTCAGTCAGCCACACAGCATGGGAGCTCCAGCTCTAAATGTTCCCAGCGTGTTCCTGAGGCTGTGTTAATGTACATCAATTCTCACAGACAAATTAACATTGAACACTTGCAGTAAGAAGGTTTATTAGCTGGGTCAGCTGCAGTAATCTTATTGTAAGTGTGATAGCTCTCAACATTATTTTACCCAAACCTCTCCCCTGACTTCTGGTCCTCTCTTTGGAGGGAGTCGTGCTGACCGTGCCCTCGCACCTTTCTTCCAGATCCATCAAACCAGATGCAGGCTGAGCAGCCTTTAAGTCTAGACCAAGGAAGAGATTAAAATCGTCTGCAGTCTGAATCTTTGAGTAGTTGGCTGAAAGTAAAGCACTGAGTAGGTGCAGTGCCAGATCAGGACTACTGGAAGCAGCTAACGAACCAGTCCTGGCAAAGCAGATGAATAATGCTAAGCCATGCTCACGTGGCATTAAAAATGTCTTCTTCCTAATAAAAAAAAATCAAAGATACCGTTTTGAATCCTGCAGCAAATTTTCATGGGAGAAAAAGAAAGGAAAATGTTCTTTTTTAATCAAATTAATAAGTTTTCCGGTAGTGTTTGCAACATTGACACTTCACCTCTTGATTAATTTCTCATTTCAAGGATAGTGCAGCCAAATGAGTAATACAAAAGTCGCTGTCTTTGTAACAGTTCAAAGTTGTAGGCAGCACCATCCACCTCCAGCAGAATCCCATCTAACAAGCCAGCAGCAAGGCAGAATTGGTACAAATTCACTTCATTGGGGCTGGAAATAAGATTGAGAAATACCATCACCTTAATTCATTATTATTTCACCGTGTGAATTGTAATCTCGTCATTATCCTTTATGCTGCCTTTAAGATAATTCTCTTCTCTAGGGAGTTTGAAATGCTTCTTGCCAGGCAGCAGCGCTAGAAATATATGTTACATATCAGTACGCCGAGCTCTGTATTATAATTACAGAGGACATGCAATCTTATTTAAAACCTGGGGAGCACCTGTATAACCAGGAAAGGTGCTGTGCTCATTATGCCGCATGGCAACTACTAATGTTGTTATACAGGTGTGTATTAGATTAAACTGTTTGCTCATTCCATTATGCATTTCCCTGGCAATCATAACTACAGGCACGGAAAGCTCCTGGGATACTAGCAGGCCATAAGAAAGCATTGAAATGCAGTTCCTTGCCACCAGCTGTGTTTGAAATAAGAAGCTTTTGTGAGTAATTTCCAAACCCACTGGACCAAACACAACTGAACTGTGAGACCCCTGTGCCCGCGGAACAGGGAAAGCTCGAGAAGTGCATTTGAAACTTGTTTTTTCCTGTGGCCTTGATTCAGCAGAGCAGCATGGATCTAGCGTGAGGGGCTGGGCTGCCATTCCCCGTTGCAGGGACTGAGAGCTGGGTCTGTTCCCCGGGTGTCTGAGAGGCAGGGCCCTACAGGCGCTGCGCGAGGAGCGGGCTGTGTGGAGCATAGCGGGCTGGGTTCTGCCTGCACCGAGAGCAGGGTCCCTGGGAGCGGGCACAGCACAGCTGGAGAGGGGAGCTCCGAGCCCCCAGCCCACCGAGCCGAGGGCAGTCCTTCCCTTCCAGGGACAAAGCAACGCCCGAGGCCAAGCGGCTCCTTGCAGCCTTTGTCCCGGTTCGGGTGTTGGGGGTGCTGGGCGGCCTGATGAGAAACCCACGCTGTGTAGGACAAAACGCCGTGGCAAAGCCGAGCTAATAGCTTGTAACGCAGAGGGAAAATAAAGCCACCACCGCCTGCACGGTGCGCTGAGCCTGCTGCTGGAGCCAGGGCCTGGGGTCTTGTGGGTGCTGCCCTGGGCTCCCACCGCCTGGCAGAGCAGAAAACCCGAGTCCGGATGGCTGTAAAAACATGATGGGGAGTGTCTGTGCGAGCATCAATCTTCCTGAGTGAGGAGAGGATGGAGTAGGGTAGTCACAAGTGAGTTATCCTGTCACTGCTGACAAATGAAGATAAATTGCGTGACACTGGCTATTTATTTACACACTGTGCTGGGTATGCATATGGGGACAGTGGGAGAAGCAGTCACACGTGTACTGTGGAGTCACCGTCCCTGGGGGTGTTCGAGGAAAGGTTGGACGGGGTGCTTGGGGACGTGGCTTATTGGGTGACATTGGTGATAGGGGGTGGTTGGACCAGGTGCTCTTGGAGGTGTTTTCCAACCTTAATGTTTCTGTGATGCTGTGTTACACTGATGAGAGGCTAGAGCCTGAGCTGGAAAACGTCCTGTGGAAAGCGGGAGGTGCAGACTAGTCCCTGTGGTCAAGGGGCTGCCTTTCAGCATTAGCTTGGAGCCCCCAGATCCAACAGACATCCCGCAGGCTTGCCTGCAAGATGTCCCGGCAATAAACAGCTCTTGCCAGTTCTCAGGGGCGGTGTGAGTGCTTCCTTCCCATTTCCAGGCCTGTGCTGCTCTCGGCCCCGTCTGGCTGGGCTGCTTTATAAAGATATTTCTGAGCAGAGGGAGGTGGTTAGGGAAGAAATCCTCCTATCTGTGCTGGAGCTGTAGTCTGATCAGAGCTAAAGTGATAGAGTTAAACTCCTGTTGTCTCCCACCTGAGCAGAAAAGCTCCTCTTGTGCAGATTGCTTTCCTCTAGATGTGTCTCAGAAGGAGCTGTAGATGCAAATAACACTCGTGTCTCTCCTCCTGGTTGTTTTCAGCAGCTGACTAGCTGGAGTACAAACACGCATTAAAAGGAACAAGGGCCCTAGCTGGTGACAAGGCTTGGAAACTGGACCCAGCGCAGTGAAATCCTTTCCCACGTGCTGTCTGAAAATCCCTGGTCAAGTGAAATAGGAAACTCAGCCAGTACGGTCAGCGCCAGTGCAGAAAGGGAAATAAAATGGAAATGCAGCTATTAAAATCCCAGATAATGTTAATGCAAAACAGATGGGCATAAACAGGCCAAGAATAAGTTTAGACAGAAAAATCAGCCTGTCAGAGACAGGACCTGGAACAGCCTTGCAGAAGAAATAACGGGGAGGGAAAAAATGGCATCGGCAATTACGCGCTGCATCTTTATGCGTTACGTGTCAGGGTTGCATGGCAGGTCTGAAGGATCGCTGGAGACTTTCTAGCTGGTGCTTTCTGGGATGGATTTGTGTGTGCTCCTGAGCCCCCCGGTACTGAGATCAGAATCTGTAATTCTGAGGAAATCCGTGGTGTTGGAACAAGGCACCGGTAGAGAAGCCTCCGATGTTTTGCAGTCTGCAGCACGTCTGGTTGTTGGGGTGGTGAAGATACCGGGCCTGTGGGCCTGGGAGGGCACCGAGCGTGCACTTTGGAGTTTGTGCCCTTACAGAAGCAAATCTGTTCTCAGGTTAGCCCTCAGCTCAGAGCAGTCCCAGTAACCCACCTACAAAGGGGTGAACTGCTGATCCCAGCCTGCGCTGGATGTGCTGCTGTTCCAGCAGCCGCCTGGATCGGTTTTGGTTTTAAAACAGAATTTGTATTAATTGTACCAAGAGCGCAGTCTGAGTTGGGGTTGCCTTTTTGCTGCTTTGGGGAGGATTCCTGGGAGAGAGCTAGCGTGAAACCTTCCTCCCAGCCTGCTTCCTGAATTAGCAGGCTGTGGCAGCCGAGCTAGCGTGTCCTTCAGTTGCCGGGGATGTGGGTTACAGCTCCTTCTGCTTACGGGAAGTAAAAAGGTGTTATGCTAATACAGGATCACGACTTTTGCCTGCGGCAGATAGTGCAAATGGGGATTAAGGGAGGGAGGGGAGACCGCCGTGGAACGGGCCTGGAATAGCTGACAAGGAGGCATGCACATGGATGTCTGTGATGGTAACCCATTATCTTCCATCGGGACGTTGATAAACTGTTATCACTAAATTTTCCTCGCCCTACCATCAGCTTTACATCAGGTGGGTATGAAATCCATTACTGTCTGTCATACCTCTTGGCTATTGGAAAGAGATGGTTTCTCCATTAGGTTTGGGTTGGATTCCTTTATCTGCCCATTACTTTTCCTGCGACGCCTTCTAATGGAATCAGACTAATGCAAAATGACAAAAAAATCAAAAAAGGACACCCAGATGGGGGGAGCTGTGCCAGCCCGCGTTGCCCTTACTTGGCCTCGTTAAGGAGCACCAAGGCTGAATTAGTTCGGATCATCTCTGCAGGGACTGATCCCACGAGCTCGTTTCTTGTGCTTCAAAAGGAATTTTGGCTTTCCAGTCAGCTTGGAATACAAATGTCACGACATGGAAAAACACATTTGTCATGCTTAGTGCTGTGGCTCTCCTGACCCTTTGTCGCCATGAAAGCAGGCGGCGTGGCTGCCCTGTGACGTGCTGGTTCTTGGTAATCTCAGCGTTGGTCAGCAATCAGTCCTGCCAGAACCCTGGCCATTAGGAAGGGAAGCTGGGAGGGCTTGCTGCACGGCACAGCCTTTGCTGCCCGCTAATAGCACAGGGGAAGAAATGCTCTGCGGGCAGCCTGCACCCTGCCAGCTCCCCTCTCAGCGGCAGCAGAGCCTCTGGTTTACTGCGAGTAGCACGTAAGTGTCTCATGAAAAAACGGGGAGGGAGCGCTGCCTTCGGGGAAGGAGCCCTGCTGCCTGGTTAACAGAAACACCGCCTCTCCTGGCAATCCTTGCCTCTCTGCTTGAGTGGAATAGCTTTCCAACGTCTCTGAGTGGAGTTTTTAAAGATTTAGCCCTTTTTTTTAGCGTTCCCTAGGCACACGAAGTGAGACCAGGCTGCACCTTCCCATTCCCGTGGCGCAGGCACCGTTTGCCTTCATCTCCTGCAGCTGTGCCCGCGGACTGGGAGCTGGGTTCTGCCGCCCGTGAAGCCAGCGGTGCTGCTCACAAGCTCAGGTGGTTAACGCGGTCGCACTCCAGCTAGGCGGAGAAAAGCGCGTTTCCTCACGTGTGTCCTCTGCCTTCCTCTGTATAATGCAGCCAAAAGAAGGGGGATTGTGGGTCGATGCAGGGGGCTGGAGGATGCCTGCAGATGCCATCGCCATTCTGGTCTGCGCAAAGCAGAGCCCCACAGGCTGGGTCTGGGCACGCAGGGCAGCCAAATAGCACCTCTGTGGGGCAGAGCTGGCTGCAGAGGAGCTCCTGGCTTCTTAGCAAGAATGTCATCCTGATCAAATCCCCTTTCTGGCCTGACTGAGGGGGCAGCCCCCCCTTTCCTCCCTTTCCTTGCGCTTTGCACTTCACAAGCCCTTTCCTCATGCTCCGGTTGTGTATTTGTGAGACTCCCCAGGGTGCTCTGCGGAGGAAGCCAGGACAAGACGTGTGCAGCGCTGGCACGCCGGTAATGAGGTGTTGGATGCCGCGGCCAGCAGCCGTGCCAACAGGGCCGGGAGGGAGGAGGAACGAGGTTGGATCCAGCTCCCCGGGATCTCCCCTTCCCACTTCAGCCTCCGGCTCCTGCCCTGGGAGGCCCTCGGTGTGCCCGGGCCGTTGGAGTCTGTGTGCTTGCTTCCAGAGGAGCGCTGGAATTTAATATAAATCAGGTAAATGAAGAGAGTTTCACGGGCAATTGGGAGGTCAGCACAGCTCACACAGTGCCATTTGCTGCTCTTCAAGCATTGTTTCCTGGCTTCTTGTTAATCCTCAGGCAGACAAGCCACAGGCGCGTTGGTTTTCACCTCCCTTCCTTTCCTGTTTTGTTCTCCCAGCCAGCACCCACGAGGCTGCCGGCTTGTCACCGCCGTACCCAGTGGTATACTCTGCTGCTGCAGATATTAATTTTTTGTTTATAGAAAAATCAATAAGGTTTGAGTTATCAAAAGCAGTGTGCACTAGTGGGAAAGACACAAAATCAATGCTGAAATATTGCCTTATTTAATGGCTGCTGTAAATAGCTCTGTTATGATTCTTTAGTAGAGGTAAATTATGAAAGCACAACAGAGGTCAGCTGAACGTACTTGTTTGCAGCCGACACCCCAGCAAGCCCATTCAGCTTACCTCGCCCTCCTAGGCAACAGCTGACAGAAGTTTGAGGTATCTCAGCTCCTGGCTCTGCCATCACTCACGTGAGAAAACAGAGGCGTGCTGGCTGGCTTTGCCGGGCCCTTGCAGGGGTTGCCCTGTTTCTGGGCTCCCTCCTCCTGGCCACATCCCGCACTGGAGGCTCAGCCGCTTGCCTGGGGCCCAGCGTGGCTCCACAGAGGAATTTCAGCTCCCATTCCTCCTTCTTAAGTCATGTTTTCGGAAATGCCATCGAGGTTTATAAATGAGGCTTTTAAAAGGCTTTAAACACCCGTCATTTTTAATGGTTTATTTCTGTGTTACTGAATGTAATTATCTCCGGTAGAAGTTCTTTCTAGAGCGTGTTCTGGTGCTTTGGAAAGCACTGCCATTTTCCCCACATTCCTGGAAAGCCGAGTCCTGGGCTTGGGGTTACTGTGGCAACACAGCTGCTTCCACTGGCACGGATAATTCCTACAGACGAGAGGGAAAACAGCAAGCATCCTGGAACGCCTTTGGAAGTGGCAAGGAATCGGGAAGCCCGGCCTCGCCTGGCTCCCTCCGCATACTCATCGTCCAGCCCACGCACGTGCAGCACTCCGTGGCCGAGGGCTCAGCCACATCCCAGCGGGGTTTTCCCCGAAGTGCTGCCGCTGCAGGCAGGCAGATAGCGCACATCATCCCGTCAGTACGTCACTCTGGATCAATACAGCTTGGTGTTTGGCTTAACGGAAGTTAATAACTGCCTGGTGTCAGCAAAGTTCCAGCAACTGGGCCCATGTGCTGCCCCACGTCTGCGGGGCTGCCGAGGAGCTGCGGAGCCGTCAGGACGCCGGGCTGGAAGTGGCGAGGAGTCACCGCCGTGGCTGCGCAGGCGGCTCCGTCTGTGGTTCATGAGCTGCCCCAGCCCGTGGGGTTGTGCTGCTCAGGAGCAGTTCCTCCTGCAGGGCAGGGTGGGCAGCAAGCCTGCTGCAGCTTCGGTGATTCTGCACGTGCTGGCTAGCACCCCGGGCGTTAATGCTATTAAAAACATAAATAAAGAAAAGAGAGAGATAGAAGCAGCGTCAAAATACTGATTTCACATCTAGCCGCATGGTCCAAGAATGCTGAAATGGGCCAGGAGGGAGGCTTCAGGCTCCAGCTGCTCCAGGTGTTTGGTGCCTGTCCTGCACGGAGCCACGTCCCTGGGCCTGCTCAGCCGGGGGCTGGGATCCAGCCTGGCCGTGCGTGAAACCCGCAGAGCTGGATCGGAATGAAGTGATTGGTTTCTAAATGTGTTCAAGTGGGTATCACGGAGCTGAAATCTGCTCCCAGCAGACTCTAAAGTGAGTTTTAAAGAGGAGCAACATGTATCCTTGGGAGAGAAAATGGCATAGCTCCCATCTGCGTCTTCACAGCGATCCCGAACCCCAAATCCTCCTCACCCACTGTCACGGGCTGTCGTTCTGGCATCAGGCCTGAACCCCCTGAGAGCAGAGGAGAGCACTGCAGGGGGCTGTGAAGGAGACGGGACTTCCTGCAACCCTCAGGGCTGTGCTGAGGGACAGGGCACAGCAAGGACTCCCCTGCTCCACCAGCGCTGCCTTCTGTCTCCGTTTTGTTCAACACACGGGCTGCTGTCGTGGGGCGGTGTCTGCGTGGGGACGTGGCTGTCCCTGGCGCGGCAGGGTGACCCACCAGGCAGGGCTGCCCCGGGCTGCGGCGGCAGCTCCTTGCCCAGCCTCACCTCTCACCTCTCCGTACGAGCTGCTGGCTTCGTGTCGTCTAACGGGTACTGAAGAAAAGCAACGTGGCGTGTTGGTGCGTACGGTGAGAGACAGGCCTTGTCTGAATCAAAAGTGGCCGGAGGGACCACAGCTGGTAGCTGGAGAGGTGCAGGAGGAAAGCACGGAGCACGTAACGCCCGACCAGAATGTCTCAGCACGGAGAGGTCCATCAGCGTCTACAGGGGGATGGATGGTGCTGCTGCTTTGTTTTCTCCTGAGGATTCCCCTTCTCCACGGCCTGCTCCATCCACCCCTGGGGCTGGGTGCCCTTCCTTCCTGCCTGCAGCCTGTCTCTTCGGGCAGCGGCTAGCCGGTGGCAGGGTTTTCTTTTTATTATGGTTTTAATATTCATGACACGTGCAAATGAGAAAAAAAGGTAATTGCCCCAATTAACACTAAATAGGTTTTTCTCACACGTCTCAAGTAATTTGATGCTTCTGCTTATCTCATAAAAAGTTTCCTAGTGGAACTGCCTCGGTCTCGGTGTTCATACAAGAGCCTGCTGAGCTTCTGTAATTAAGCTGTGATTAGCCAGCTATAAATACATGTTTTTGAATACAACATTGCACTCTTAGGGCTACTGGAGATGATAAAGTGATCAGTGAACACCTAAGGTACATCCGTAGCGCTGAAATAAACCTTCTGCTGTGGATGGGAGGTCAGTTGCTGTGGTTCTGTTCCCTTGGGCTCTCTAAACCCAGGTAAATTTCGGGGCCGAGGCGGTTCCTTTAGCATCCCTTCTCCTGCCCCGCTACCGGGCGCTCCGGGCGCAGGAGGAGTGTGATGACAGGTCCGGCACGCCAGGCTTCCACCCCGACCACAGCACGGCTCCTGGGCCTGAAACCAGAGGCTGCGAGGTTGTGTTCACTCAGCCAGAAACATGTATCTCGTGGCCTCTGAGCCCAACTGCAGCTGTTGGTAATGTCAGGGAGCTGCTCCGCAGTGAATTACAGCTGGTATTTCATCACCCGCGTTATCCGGCTGAACAACAAACCAGAGGAAGCGAGGACAATTCAGAGAAGAAAGCAAGCTGACAGTTCCTGAATAAATGATTCATTACTCACTCAGCTCTTGTTGTTCGGTGCGCTCGTCCCAGCTCCTGAACAAAAGTTAGTTCCTTTCAAACCCTGCTGCGCTTCCATCTGTGCCGTGACCCGGCGTGACAGCTGAAATGGCCATCAACACGCTTATCCTTCGAATTAGGAGCTCTGTCCTACCTGATCGTGTGAACCGTTTGCAGGAAATCTGTATCGGCTGCTAATTTTTAGTGCCTTGCATCTCAGGTATGGTTTGTGAACTTGCCCACTTCGTGTTATTTCAGTTTTAAAGGCACTTCAGGAAAAATGCGGGATTATCTGGTGAAGAGGCCGTTGTCTAAAGCGCTGTCAGAACAAGCACCTTCGTGTTAGCGGACTGTTTCTTCCCATCACAGCTCCTACCAGCACTGTTGCTGACTTGGCCTCTCTGCCGGCACTGCAGAAGCAACGTGCCCTAAACCCTGACGTCCCTGAGCTAAACGGGAGCTTGGTGCTTGTTTTGGGAGGTTGGTTGGGGACAGCAGGCTGGCTGAAAGCTGGAGCCTCTTCCACGTGTCCCAGGTGGAAATCCTTGAGTGGAAGCAAGTGCTGCCCCTCCGTGTGCCAGCCCCAGGGCAAGCTGCAGCCTGGAGTTCAGCTCATGCTGGAAAATGTGGTTGTTTCACGCAGGGACAAGTGTGTGCCCGCCTGTCCTTCTGCGGCGCGCCTGGACCACGCCAAGTCCCTGCTGTGCGCAAGAGGAGGCCAAGCTGAAGGCAGTTTTTGAGGGATCGGGATGGTGCCATGGGTTTTGTTGAGCGTGACGTGCCGTCACGGCAGTGCTCCAGTGGATGTGGCTGGGGAAGCCAGTGGGGAACCTCGAGGAGATTGTGGAAGAGCAGCGAGCTGCATGGACGGAGATGCGGTGCCGGAGGGGAGGTGGCAGAGCCCAGTGCCTGGAAGGAGACGGAGAGATGGAAGAGGAACGGGAACAGCAAAACTGGTGCAAGGTCAGAGCTGAGCAATACGTCCAAGCGAAGAAGATCCTGAACAAAATTCAGAGAGAGGAAAAGAAAGGTGTGGAGAGGGGACTGCAGCCTGGCGTTCCCCCGCAGGACCAGTGGAAATGCCTGCGAAAATTGGATCCAGGCCGCCGGGAGGAAACTTCACCCAGGGGGCTGCGAGTGCCTCGCACGTCACTGCAGCAGCGTTCGCTTGCTGTTCTCGCCTCAGGCAGCGTTAGAATAACCACAGAGAGCACTGGTGAGATTTGGCTTGGGTTTGTTTCACACCAAGGACTGCACCGTGTAGATGCTTATTCAGACTGGGAGGAAACATACCGCGTAGATGGAAACTTTCCTTTCATTGCCGATTTCTCCATCTGTTTCGTATCTGTGCTTTGTTCGCTTGCAGTACTGCGTGGGTGCTTGTCGGAAGAAGGGCGTTTCGGAGCTGCTGCACAGCTTTCCTTGGTAAACACGGTTTGATAGTCATTTCAAGTGGGGCTTTTGCAGAAATTCTCGTATTTCATTCCTTTATGCTCTGCCAATCCAGCTGAGTCTCGCTGCTCCTCTTTGTCCCTCTGCTGTTCCGTTCTAACCCTGCCCCCTACATGAACACACAGAAAACTATTTTGTCCAATTTAAAGCTAAGCAATTTTTATTTGTAGCTGTAAGTGGGTCCATTAGTGACAGTCAGTGGAAAGCTGAGGAACATTTGGGAGATAATTGGGCCTGGGTCCATCAGAAGGTCTTGATGCAGAGCCCGCCGCACTCTGCGCTGGTAAAACATCTGTGTAAATAGCTCTGCAGCTGAGGTTTCATTAGAACTGCCCATCACGACAGTCCTCTTAAAGCTCGAAATACACCAGGGACTCTTCTGTGTCTACCCAAAATAGCAAGCTCTCCACTTAGCGATCCCTGTACTGAGGCTGGGGTCGTCTCGTTTCCATGTTGCTGGCTGCAGGCGTGACCTGAGACGCTTTGTAGCGATGCGCCCAGCTATCAAAGCCTCGCCGCTGATGGCGTCTCATTAGGCCTGCGAGAGGTGAGGCTGGGGCTGGCACCCAGCCGCGTCGCCGAGCCGAGTATATAATTTTCCGGCCACATCTGGAAAGGGGGAGATACAAAATTGAATGCAAATAGTCCTCTGTCACCGTGAAAAATGTCATTTCCAGTAGGAGTTTCTTTGAAAAAAAAGAAGATACCTTTGGATGAGAGGAGATAATTGCAGTGTTTGTGGAACTGAGCGACGGGGAGAGCCAGCTGCAACCTCAGGCTCTTCCCCCAGCTCTGCTCCTTTTCAGCCCGGCGTCCCCAGGCCGTTGTCCAGGGCACCTCGCCGAGCTCTCGTGCCTGGCCCTGCTTCCCCCTGCGTCTGCCGGCTGCTCCCCTGCTGCCGTGAGCACGTTGCTGCTGCTGCCTTGGCTGCTCCTGCGCCCTGACGTCCACTCACGGCAGCTCAGGACTCGCTTCCGGAAGCCAGCAGTGTGTTAAAGGACCACAGCCTGCTGTGAACCAAGCTGAGGAACCTGCCCACGTGCTTAAAAGCATTTAAGTGACCAAAGGTGTAAAGCAGCGAGGCTGATGGAAACCGGTCTGTCTGCTGCGCCTTTGCATCTCTCGTGTAGGGCAGAGCGAGTTCCTCCTCGGTCTCCGTCACCGTCTGCTGCAGCCCGGGCATCCCGGGGGCTGCACCCAGGCCGTGCTTGGATCCTGCAAAGACCTCGGCTCGTCAGCAGTCACCGTCAGGCTGGGTTGCTCTGCTCTTTTGTTACCCATACCCATAAAGCACAGGATCCCACGTCATCGTCCAGCACCAAATCCTGCACGTTGCAGCGGTGTAAGGCAGGGAGAAGAGGTGCTGGGTTCCGTCCCTGCTGATGAAGTCAGAGGGCTGGCGGAGATGCGGGTAGGTGCTGTGCAGGGTGAACACCAAGGCAGTGCCGAGTTTTCAGACATGCAGCTTTGTTTAGCGGATCATCATCTGTTCCTTCTGCGTGCCACTTAAACTGCTGTTGTTATGCAAATCCGGTAATGCATTTATGAGTGCTCTCCAGAGATTTCAAATGGCATCTAATCTGGTTAGTGGATCCATTCCGCGAGACCCGGGGAGCATTCGCCTAAAGACGAGACGTCGATGCTTTGTGCACCGACTGGAGCCAGAAGCTGCTTTATCGCCATCACCGAGCATTACAACGGCCCTACTGACCCGAAACCCCTGTAATTGCCAGGAAGCAGAATAAACACACAAACAAATGGGAAGAAGCACTTACAGCGCGTTCACAGCTGCTGGCACTGCCTGCAGACCAACTGCCCGGTTCCCTCGAGCTAAGCACAGCCGGACAGAGCCCGTACCTGGCCGGGACGCTGTGCGAGCAGCCTGCTGCCTGTGATGTGTGGGTGGCAGCGCTTCTCCCTGGGGGGTTTAGGGCCTTGCTTGATTTTCAGCCAGTCACTGCCGAGTTTGTGCTTTGTATGGTGCCTCAGGATGGAGAAGAGCTCCATGCACATAGCTGCAAAGCCATTTGTTTGTGCTCCTCTGGCTTAGTGCTAGACCCGGCCTTGCCCAGGACGCCTGTGCAGCCGGGGGAGCGCTGGGCTGTTGGCGTGCCCTGGCCGGATCCCTTCCGGCTTTCTCCTGTCTGTGTCCTTCGACTGGGGGATCCCCTCTAAGCGATGCATTTTTGTTCTGTTTGATAACGTAATTGCTTTCTTGCAAGGAAGAGTTTCTACTTCACCGGCTGAAGTTTTTTTTTTTCTTTAAAACAAGTGTGCGTCCTTTTGGAATGTTCTCTGAGAGCTTATTTCTAGCTGAAATGAAAAATCACAACACACTTGGATCAAACGGCACACATATTTTCTTTTAGTTGAAACAAATGCTTTTTTTTTTAATACTGCATTTGGAATTAGATCGAGGGAAATTAACTCCACAGTATCTTATTGAAAGAAAAAGCGTTCATTAAAAAGTCACCGTGTTTTGACTCTTGCCTTTGAAATTTATTTTTAATGTCTTCAACAAAGCAGCAGAAATTTTTGAGTAATCTAGATCTACATGAAACACTCCCCATTCCTCTTTCATTTGCAGGCTCTGAGTCTCGCACGCCTCACCACGGTACTTTATTTTCCCACTCATCTCGGCGCCTTGCCTCCTGCTCCGTCCTGCCTCCCGCTCCGGCGCAGCAGCAGGGGGCAGGAGGCTCCGTGCCTCCCTCGTCCGCGGTCTGATCGAGTCCCCCTGCCCCGGCTGAGCCCTCCTGACGGTCCCTGTCGGATGACAGATTTCAAGAGAGCATTAGTGATTAGGAACACCACTCTCATCAGGGAAAATAATTAGCGAGAATGCATGCAGTTTACGAAAGCAGTTCAATTAAAGGGAATAACAAGCTTTTTACAGCAACAAAGGAAGGACTAAGTAGACCTCAGCGAGTAAATAAAGCTGTAATCAGTGTGATTAATTTAAAATCTCAGGAAGGCATGAATTGGATAGATATTCCAAAACTCTAATGTGTCTTGTGGGACCACAGAAGGAATAACAGAAGGAATAATTCCACGTTTTAAGGAGAATGTGAAGTCTCATTAATTGTGAACAACGAGAAGTTAAAACCACACACAAACGGTGACGTTACTTTGCTATAAATTTCTTGGAAGCACAGATCTTGGCTAGTGGTTTTTTCACGAGGCTCTTAAAAAATCAGGCGTATGTTGCCTGGCTAAAAAAAATGAAAAAAAAAGGTGTAGAAGTGGGTTTGGCTGCGTTTTTACCAGGATGCTTACAAAGCTGCATTTGAGCAGCAGTTGGGAAGCGGCTTTCTGGGGCGGGACTCATTGCTCGTCCTCCCTCGTGGGTGAGGCTGAACGGAGGTGTGTTAGGGCAGAAGGGGGATGTCCAAACGAGTCGGGTGCCAACCGGCCGCATGGGGCCGGCGTTGCTTCTCCTCGATCTGAAATCTGCCCTTCCTCCGCGGGTAATTTGGGGCTGCAGCGAACCCTGAACAGCCGGACAGGAACTGGGGCTGCCATTTGTGCCCGCCTTTAATTTAGTTCCCAGGTGACTGGTGGATTTATGGCACTTGAGTACACTTCACAATAATTTAAGGAAAGCAGTGTAACTCTTGGGTCTACTTTTGCTACAGAGCACAGGGATGTCATCAATTACTTCGATTAGTACTTGTCATTCTTACGTTTCTGACATTGCCAAGCGTGCTCAACTTTTTAGTTCGTATTTTTCAATGGTAAAAGAAAGTTTGTGTCTTACAGCCGATGACTTACATGGCAATTATCACCTAATAAGCATCTCCAATTGCCGGTTCCTTCAGGCAGTGCAGAGGTGTGGGCAGGTCGCAGTACAGATGCAGCAGCCCGCGCTGATGGCATGGACGGAGGGAAGACGGGTGCAGAAGTGATGGGACACGATAGGGTCGGTGCCCGCTGTGATCCAACGCTGGTGGTCAGACAGAGGTCAGTCCCCACGGGAAACCTGCAAAAAAAAAAAAAACCCTCACCGCGTCCGACAGCGTCTGCGGCTCTCCCGCTCCTCCGATATGCCTGAGGTGATACAGGTGGCGTCCGGCTCCCACCAAATGCTGAGAGCAGCACGGGAGGAACTTCAGCTTGTACCTCTTCAGCTTTCGGATTAATTCCCCCTAGACTCCGTAGCATTATTAATGAGTTTTCTAATTTAAGCACAGCATTCATGAGAGCCTGTCTGTGAACTCTGCGGTAGCTTGTGTCATAGCGGGAAGGGTGGCACGAAATAACCTTCCCGTGAGTAAGCGCCGAGTGCCAGCAGTACCTGCAGCATGAGTGAAAAATCAGAGGCGATAGGGCTATTTCAGCGAGTTCAAACCCCAAACAGCCTCTTTGCAGGGGAGGAAAATGCTCTATCAATACCTCCACACGCTGCTCACTTGCACTGGAGAAGGATCAGGGTTTGCATTAAGTTCTCCGAAGTTTTGATAACCTTATTTCCCCTGGGGGAGTTTTTAGGCAGGATAATGTATGGCCCGTTGTTGTATGTTCCAAATTCCATTTGCTAGAGATCAGGATTTTATTGCCAGACCAGCATTTAAAAATTGTTCTCTGTTTTCTTAGCTTTGTGGGAATTTATGGCACCTGGAGTGGAAAGAAACGGATTTTTTTGATAAGATGTGGGCTTTTTATTTATTTATTCGTTTCGATGGGAATCTTTACCCACACAAATTAATCTTCCTCGTTACAGGAAGGAGTCACTGGAGGTGTGCAGGTCTCCCTGCGGCGGTGCCGTCGCTGGGTGCAGCCCAGTGCCCTGGGTCTGAGCAGCTTTGGGAACAGCTGATGGTTTGGGGTGCCCAGCTGCACGCTTTGCCTGGCAGCCCGAGCTGCAGGAGGCGAGTGCTCAGCCCTTCCTGCAGACAGGACCTCGTTGAGGTGCCTCAGGTCTCCCCCTCTTCGTCCCATCCTCTGGCAGCCCTTACTCAGGGTGCCGCTGTCCCACAGCTGTGGTCTGAGATCCTTTAAACGCTCAGCCCCTTTCCTTAAGCATTCACAGAGAAACTTGCTGTACAAGTTAATTGCTGCTAATTAATCCTATGTATGGTTTGTCATGTTTACGAGCAGGTGAAGTGTAATGTGTTTCCTCTCCTCGACAGCCTGAGAGCATTTGAGCCTTTTGTGTTGCTTGTTTTATTGCCACGTTTTCAATACCCAACAGTTACTGAAATTCGTAAATTCCTGTTATAATTGATACCTGTGGTTGTTTCTATCCCTTTATTACTCCTACTATTTCCAGTCCTATTTTCACATGGCAAATTAATTCAATTTTAATGTCCCGATTTTTCCCTGAACGTTTCCAGAGTCTCTGTCCCCTCCGATCGGTGCCTCGGTGGGGAGCTGCTCCCAGCACCCTGCCCACGTCGGGCGGCGCTGCCTTGCCTTGTGTCCTCGGAACAGCTTTTGCGGTGAGCCCAGCACTGCCACCACGAGCTGCTCCACCTCGCGGCGCATGGGGACAACTGGCAGGTGGTGGCCGTTGTGCTGAGGGACTTCAGGTTCCCCGTGACTCTTGCTTTTGCCGTGCTGAGAACTGCGCCAGTGCCCTTGCAGCCGTGTCGCAGCTGGTGGGTGTAGACGATGCCAATTGTTGCTCTTACTTGTGCGTCTTTGCCTCGAGGTGTCTCTGCTCTTTGTGGCTGAGTCCAAGCGGAATCTCTTTTACGTTCCAGAAGTTTGGACTCCTGATAAACCAGAGCTAACCAGAGCTTTGTGCCTCCCTGTGCACATCTGCACTGTGCCTGGGACAAGAGCTGCTGGAGCTGGAAATCTGATCAGTAAAAGCTTCTGCTGGGTCCCCAGACATCCGTACCGGTGCTGCGTTTAGATTTTTGGAGCTCCTGAAACACAGCCCAGTTCTGAGGTTATTTTCTTTATCATTTTTGACCTTACCCTACTGTTTGCTTGCAAGAAGAAAAACCTTTCTCCCCTAAAAGCTCTGTTCTTCTGTTACGGCCACTGACGAGCGGTACTGGCCCTGCGGTGTCATCAGCCATGTTGCTTCTTGATAGCAGCACGAGATAAATGGGTCTGCCTTTCCCTTTGGGGGCATGACAGTTTAAAAATGCCCTGTCCTGCCTCCGCTTCCTTCATTTGGCAGATTTTTGGTAGTTTATATAATTTGGCTGTGATCCCCTGTCTAAACCATGTCCAACATTTCCTGCAATAAATGTAATGGACTTTTCCATCTTCGAGCAGCTGAATTCTTTCTGAGCAGCTGCTCTGGGTTATTGATGGCCTAATTAGAGCGCTGCCTTAGGCCTGCCACCAGAATATGGAAGACTTTTCTTCCTTTTTTTAATACATATTCCAGTGTATAATAGAACAAAGCGTTTCCAAATGATCTCGGAGCACTGCTTGGTTTGCAGCAGCGCAGAGCTGGGTCTGGGGAGCACAAGATAGCCGGGGCGAGCGGAGCCGTGCGAGACGCTGATGGGCAAGGTCCTGACTTCGGGAACGGGAGCGCCGGGAGTTAGTTAGCCCGACAGAAATGCTGAGTGACTGCAGGGGCCTAGTGCAGAATCATTCTTTGGGGTTCTCCTGTTTCTCCACTGCTCTGAAGGCAATGAAGGGAGGAAAGAAAGAAAAAGGAGGAAGGTGAAAGAGCAGAAAACAATTTCTGTTTTGCTTCAGCCTGTATTACAGATCTCCTTGCCTCCCAGTTTGCCACTGATTTTCATTTGCGATGGGGACAGCTGGCCTTTCTTAATGTTTTTAGCAGAGCTGGCTGCACCGTTTAGTTGCTCTTAAGTGACTTACGCTTAGCTGCAGTCACTGGTGGGCAGCATCCCGCTGGGATGTAGAAGCCAGAAGCACCTGGTTTGGGTTGGGGCCCGGGAGTGTGAGCTGCAGTGCGAGCTGAACCGGTGCCATCGGGGGGCCCGAGCCAGAGCGCGGGCACTGCGCCTCGCCCGGCGCTCAGCACCCCGTTCGCACAAGGTTTACGTTATGTTTAGTCTTCTGGGATTTCTTTTCTGGGATTTTTTGTTACATGGGAGGTAGTACACTCAGTCCTGGCAAGTGCTGGTGTGCCGGGAGCTGATTCCATGTTGAAAAGGGTCACAGCAAAGCGTGACCACCGTGTGTGGGGCAGGATGGGTGCCGTGGCCCTGCGGTGGTGGCCCTGTGCCTGCGACCTGCTGTGGCCGTGCCACCGTCCCCGTTCCTTGGCATGGAGGGTAGATTTCTCTCACCGCAGTGTTTTGAGAAAATCTAAACAATTTTAGGTTGCTTTTAAATTTTTATTGGAGGCTTTGTAATGAAAATGATTTTTTTTTCTCCGTGAAAAACAGTAACATTGCCCTTTCCACCCAGCTCTGTTGTTTACTTCATCAATCATCCTTGCTTGGTAGCTCATTTCGAAGGAGTGCTGTGACAGCGTTCAGGGGTGTGAAAATTGAAATTTTGGTTCTCGTGCTTGGATACAGAAATCACCTGGCACGGCTGTTGGTGACTGAGGCCAGGCTGTCTCATGCAACCTCACTCTGAGCGGCGTAGCAATTCCAGCTTTACTGGCTGGGACCACTCCTCAGCACCCGCCTGAATCGCGCGGCTCTAGAAAACGTTTGGGGTTGTGAATTTGTTTACCAGACCTTCCTGGCCATCAGCATCCACTGCAAAAAGCGCAGGGGGAGTAAGAACAAATTCAGGTTTCCAAATCTCGCGTTTACAATTCACGGCCATTTAAGCGGTTCTTTAGATCCAAGGAGGGTGCCTGGAGCTCGCAGAACATGCCTGTTGTCTGCACATGGGGCTGAAGGAGATGAGAGGGAGCGAAAGCCTCACTCAATGAGTCTGGAAGGGCCAGGCCCTCTGAGAAGCCATTTGGAGGAGGATGTTTAGGATAATCACTGCTTTGTGTTGGGAAAAGCCAGTGCCAAAGGGCAGCCAGCTCTGTGCTGCTTTTCAACCCCACGCGCCCACGGCCTGCTCTGTAAATCCCGTTAGAAATAAATAAATAAAGCCCCCAACGGGCAATTCAGCCATCAGAATCTCAGTCGGTTTTGTTGGTGTTATTTTCATTTGCCTGGGTAATCAAATTTGTTGGAATTAGGGGTTTGTCTGGATAATAACATTTTCTAACCCTCTGCAGCACAAGAGGGCTGCGGTGAATGCCGATGTAAAGAGAGCTCGGTATTGATTGCAATAAACTGGCCCTAGACAGCATCAATTACCCACTTCTGATGGATGTCTGCGTGCCGGCTGCCAGCTTTGGATGGCGCAGCTCTAGCCACCATTGCTGTCTGCTAGAGGGGCTCCGAAGGAAATGTACCTCGGGCATTGCTGGCGCTCTGGGGCCCTGCGAGCAGACCCGCAGGGGCCGTGGTGCTGAGGAGCCGGGCACGGGGACGTCCCCGTCACAGCAAGCGGAAAGCCTGGGCCTGGCAGCCCGACAGGTCACGTACTGACTGCAGCCTTCAGCCTGGGTGTCTGCGGCCGGTCTGCTTAGCTGATTGCCTCTTTGCTGATGTTCTTCAGCGATCGCTGAGGGCTGGGGCTGCTGGGGTTTGGTGTCAGAGCCCAGGGTGCTGGCGGGCTGAGCACCTGGCCCTGCAGCTGAGGCTGGAGGTACCCAGGATGAGCGGAGGCCGTTTGTAAGCAGGAGGGCAGGTAACAGCCAGGCTGTATCGGTCTGAGCCAAATCCTGCCACCTCCCCCGGGTAACATCGCAAGGATCTGTGCAGTAGGCACGTTTGTGTGCTTCTGGAGATGTACATACCTGGCGTGTGTGCTCTGGAAACACCAGGGCAGCAAGGCACAGTGGGGATTTCGATGTGTGCGTATGAACCAGCTGTGCTGCTGGAAACACAGCAGGGCTCTGGGTGTGATCAGGTTGCAGTGCATCAAGAGGACCAGAATTCATCCAAAGACAAACCAATCCACCCGTGTTACCTCGTGTGCCTGCGACCCAATCTGCAGGATGGCTTGCAACAACCTGCTGCTAACACCAAGCTCCTCAACCCTCTCTAAAGCCTCCGTGATCCAAAGGAGTCCTCCCCCCGTGCTCTGCTCCCGTCTGAGCAGACAAAGAGTGGCAAAGCCATTAGCTTGGAGCATATTCGTTAATGTGGCATAAGCAGCTAAAGAAGACGTATTTATGCTCCTTCATTTGCAATTGATAATCTCAAGAGTGAGAGGCTGGTAATAAATTGTCTCACTGGGGCTTCTATCCCGCTGCAGCCCACGCTGCAGAAGGGAATAGACAGCTCATTTACATAAGATAATGAAACCGCAGCGAAATAGTAAAATTGCAAAGCAACTTTGTTTTAATAATGACAGATGCTTCTTAAACACTTTAATTATTTCTCTCGGAGCAGTTTCAGCTAGGCCTCAAGAAGAGAGTGGAATACTTGGAATGAAACCCAGGCCCTTCCTATAACTTGAGGTCTCCTCCAAAGCAACACCTCTGTTTTCTCAGCTGTTTCTCTGGCTCAGGGAATGCCTGTGGCAGGCCCTGATCCTGCCCTTGGCCCTGCAGGCTCTCGCTGCAGCAGATCCCCTGCGGGCTGGTTCCTGGCACCCGCAGCCACTGGGGGACAGGGGCTGCCACCAGCTCCCTGAGAATGGCACAGGTCTGCGTGGGTAACAACGCCCGCAGTGACAGCGGTGTCACAGCAGCCTGGGCTTCTCCGGACAAAACTCACTGCTGAAGAGCAGCTCTTTGCCAAGAAGCAGTGAGAGGGGCGTCCAGCAAAGCGCAGGGAGAAAGATAAATGTGTTAGTGGAATAAAGGGCATGATGTGAACAAACAGCACGCGTCTGGAAACTGGAAAGAAATTCTGGGCAGCAGGGGAGGATGGAAATAGCCAACTAGTGCTCGAGGGTGAAAAGCCTTTAAAGGACAGCGTGGTCTGTGCCTGAAATGTTTCTGCAGCACACTTGAGGTCTTCTTGGTAACGGTTCATCTAGCCCTGCTCTCTGCCACGTGCCTTTCCTTCATGTAATGATCCCATGGTACAGTGCAGTGGGAGTCACGTTGTGATCCTGTTCTCATGCTCTCGGTTCCATCCCCAGCCCTTCATTGAGGAGATCAGGTTTGGTTCACAACAACGTTTACGTCCAGACTTGACAGAATCCTTCCTGGGAGCGTGACAGAGCAGCGGCCGTTCGTGTCTGCTGTCCTGCTGCCGGCACACCGGGGGGATGAGACCTCTGAAACCCAGGACCGGGAGAGCACTGCGGAGGTACAGCAATGGAAGCACTGCTGAGGTACGGTCACAGCCTGACACTGGGGCTTTGCTGAGACAGCTACAGGTTAAAAGCTGTTTTCTCCGCTGAGCTGAAAATCGGAACCGTTTCAAGGTGCCTGTAGAAAACAGGGAGGCGAGGGGACTGGGCAGAGAAGCCTCTCGCGCTGTTCCGCTATTTTCTCCCTCTTTTGCCCAGCGGGACTAATAGGTGCTCAAAGGGAGCGGATCGCCTTTCCTAGGAGTGCAATCTGTTGTCTGATTAATTATTCATGGGCAGCGTGATTGGCAGCTTTGAGGTGGTGGTGCACAGGCAGCGGAGGGTGATCCGCTGACTGACAAGGTTAATTGCAGCCTGGCGTTGGCGGCGATAACGATTTGTGTTGACAATTCCCAGGGCTGGCAGCGCAGACGGGGTTTGTGGTGCGGGGCCCCGGGCTGCCCCGCGCCGTCCCCAGCACATGGCACCGGCCGGTTCCTCGCTCACGTGGAAGGGATTTCGCTCCCACAAGCAGGTCTCCCGTGCTAAGCAATGTTGAAGAAGCTTTGCAAAGCCAGCGGCGGCTTTTACCTTTTTTCCCCTTCTTCTTTTTCACATACTCTGTGCATGTTGATCAGGGTTCAGAACACGAAAGAGGAGCTCGGCTCTGGTCGGAGAGTCCCTCTTCGGCAGCAACGGCAAAGCTGCAGCTTCCAGGGTGGCCGAGTGAGTGAGATGAGAAAGATTTATGAGGGTGACCCTTAAAAATAATTGAAAGGGGAAGGGATTATTTTAAACAGGGGATGGGAAAAGGCAACTTTGGGGGATTGGTTTTAATAAGTGCACAACCACGGTGGCAAGAATGCCTAAATCCTACCCAAAGTGCATCTCTGGGGCAGCGCCCGGCTCTTGCAGTGAATAAAGGGAGAGCTCAGGAGCACGAGGCTCTGTTTGTGCGGGTTATTTACTTGTGTTTTTGTTGAATGGCACAGCTCAGCTCTCTCCTACCTCCCATCCTGTGAACTGCGGATTTTTTCTCCCTGCCTCAATATAATAAAGCGGAATCATAAAGATTTCACACTAATAAATGCTAGACTCCAGAGTGCTTGAAGCTTTTATCAAGCTAGTAAGATTTTCAGCTTACAGCAAGAGGGAAAACAGGTGAGCAGTTGTTCTACCAACCTTGAAGCCCGCTGGGATCCTGCAGGCTTGTAGGGGGCTCTCAGGCTCAGGTGCCCCTCCGGAATGAGGAATAAATGAATGGAGCCTCAGGTGAGACACGCCAGGGGAACGCTTCTGCAGGTGGCTCTTTGGAAACGGCCGGACCAACTCCTTTGGCTGCTGCCTGGCTCCTCGGGTACCTGCGGGCAGCGGGAGCCTCGTCCCCTCCTGCGTGTCGAAGGGGAAGCAGAGGGCGGTCTTCGTGCTCCTCTCCGCTGGCCGAGCCAGTCCTCACCGCCCCTAAACCATCACAAGTCCCCTCCGGCGAGCGGCACCAGCAGCTCTTCTCCCGGGATGGTTGCGTTTGGTCCAGAATTGGGTCTCCTCCCGCTGGGTTTTATGGCTGGTCACCAGGAGAGATGGGGACGTCGTGGAGCGGCTTGGTTTCAGGAACCAGATTTCAGCCAGGGAAGAGGGAGGTGTTGAGCAGAAACAGGCACGAGCTTCATCGTTTTCTAGAAATGAATTTTTATTTAAAATTTAAAACCATATTACTTCATACAGCAAACTGTGCACTTTGATATATCACAGTGTCTTAAAAAGGAAAATAATCAGAATTTTTTCTTTTTTTTTTTTTTGGAAATTTTATTTACATCAGCCTAGAATGATCAGCAAGTAACACAGTTACTATGAAACCAAAATTGTTACAAAATGTTTACAAAAAACTATATTCATAGAAATTCTGCATGTCCACAAAGGAAAATCCCCTGAATATCACGGAGACCAGTTTTTTTCCTTTTTTTGTCCAACTCTTTTCTGTTGTTGTGTTTTGTTTTTTTTTTTCTTCTTCTTCTTTTTGTTCTTTTCTTGCTTTTTTTTTGAGAAACATGTCAAAGAAAGGTACGGACAGCAAAGGGCTTCCCACGCCAGCGCCCGGCCACCCTGGGGCTGGGTCTCGTCCCGGTTTGCCGGCTCCCCGTGCGCCGCTCAGGAGCTGCAGATCCCCCTGCGGGACCTCCCAGAGCCCGCCAGTGCCCGCAGCCGGCCGAATCCTGCTCCCCACATCACCTGCCCCGCAGGGGACAGCAACTTGCCCGGAGCTGGAGCTGCTTCCCTTTGCATATTCACCTTCTCTGTGGATTTGCAGGCTCGCCGTTTGTAGCCAACGCTCGTTATCGGTTAAGTCTAAAGGGAAAAGCAACCCCAGAGGAAGCCACCCGCTGCCTCCCTGCTCTGGCTCACAGGAGACCCGGGAGGAAGAAGCGGCGGAAGGGGACAGTGAACGGACATGGCAGCAGTTTAGACACAGTTTAATAGCCCAGACCTGCTTTTTGTCTGCCCTCCTCACTTTTCCAGTCCCTCTGCCCACCACGCCAAGAAAGAAACCGCTTTCAGGAAAGGTGGAAGTCGGATGGTTCCAGGACAGGAGTCGCCGGTGGTCACAAACGGGGCACAGAGCAGCTTGCAAAAGGCTTCGGGGCTTCGGCAACACATCTGCCCCTTCAAGGCCGCCTGGCCACCACTGCTCGCCGTCAGGCTCATCTCTGCTCTCTGTGGAAAGCTGCCGTGTCACTTGCGCTGGGTGAAGCCCCTGGGCTGGTGCAGCAGCTCAGTGATCAGGGGCACTGCAGGAGGACGAGGTCAGGAACCGTCCCGGTGAGCAGAGCTGGCGGGGACCAGGCGCGAGCGGTGCCACGGGGCCGGTCCCTGCAGCCCCCTGCCTGGCGGTGCCGGCGGTGCCATGAGTCAAAGCCTTTAGCGACCGAGATCTTAAACATCAAACCGTAACGGAGACGCGTGAAGTGCTGATTGAGGGTCAGAGGGGAGAGAGCAGGTTAACCTGCACGGCTTCGTCTTGCTCGCGGATAGCACTAATGATTGCGGCTGCTCACCTGGCGCTCTGGGATGTTGGTGAGTAAAATGAGATCGAGCTGGTGTCCGAGATGGGCAAAGGGCGTTTATGGCGTTAGTGATATTTACTTACGTAAAAAAAACCTGCTGAGAAGCAAAATGCGTTTTGGTGGTATTTTACTTTCAGGACATTTAAGGCCGGTTTCAGGCTTTGTTTTTATCTCTGGCGTGATTGTAAAAATCCCCTTCTAAGAGCTTAGAAATCCGCAAAGACAACATAACCTCCACTGCTCCGACAAGCCTAAGGATTGGCAAAGAAGTACAGAAAAGACGTCGTTAGCTTTGGGAAACAGCCACGTTTCCCAGTCCGTCCTCTGCTGGAGGTGTTTGGTCAGCAAACTGTGAAGGTGATGATGTGCGTTGAGTTGGCAGCTTTCAGCTCTGATTTTTCATGGTTTCTATGAAAAGGTGAAAATAAATGTAAATTCTTTGCATATCTTTACGTGAGTCACAATATGACAAGTCTAGCTTTTTGTTTCGGGTCACTGTGTTGGTTCTTCACATCATGGAAAGACGAAATAAGGACAAATTATGGTCTGTGATGGGGTGGGGAAGCAGAGATCTCCCTTTCAGCTAATTTGCTAATTCCGATCAGCTCCACAGACAGCCTTCATGTAACTGAGACTGAGAAAGAAACAGGTGGGGAAAACCTCGGAACTGGGCTGCAGGAGGTTTGTCCCTTGGGGCCCAGACAAACCCTGCAGAAAGCCTCGTGGCTCAGGGCTGGGGGTGTCCAGCAGCAGGGCGCCGTCACGTCTGCCAGGGCAAGAGGCTGCTCTTCTCATCAACGCCAGTGTTTGAAGCAGAGCTTTGAAGCACCTTGCAGTACTCCTCAGCACGTTCTGGGTTTCCACGGGCAGGGCTATTTCCGTTGGTTTCGCTTTGCAGGTGGCCGGGCAGAAATTCATCCGCGGAGGGACGGAGCGGCACAGCGGCACTCGAGCGGTGCGTTCGGTCAGCAGAGGGGTCTTTGGTAATTGTGACGAGATCATCCGCAGGACCAGCCGCCTGGGTTGAGCAACCTGAAAATAACACAGTCCGGGGAAGATTTCTTCAAAAGATGTTAGCGTGTTTGTGTAAATGGCGTGGAGATGCTGCGGGTCACCGGGCAGGGCGAGGGGGTGTCAGGTTTGGCTCACACAGTGCTGTTTGTCCCAGGCCAGCCCCGGCCCTGCAGGCTGAGGCTTCGCCTCGCAGGTCTCTGGTGCCGCGTGGAGCATTTAGTGCTAAAGCACGCGTCCTGTCCTCTCCTGGTCTGAGTGTGAGCGCGACGGAGCCGCAGTGTCACCGCGGGCTGGCGTTGGGGCGCTTTGCACTCAGGGGCGGCACAGTCCCCACGCACGCGGTCCCGTTCCTGGCCAGGACTCCGGTCACTCGAGCTTGCTCTCCCCTCTGGGGTCACCGTCTCGGGTCTACTGATGAGCATTTCTGTTGCCTTCTCCCTCCAGGCCCCAGCGTGGACTTTGTGCTGTGGTGACTGCAGCCAGCACGGCTGGAGGGAAAGGGCCGCCACGAGCTGCGTCGATGTAGGGCGCAGCCTGGAGCATCGCAGAGCTTCGCAGGCGCTTTCCTCATTCCTGGCCAGCGTGCCCGAAATGTGCTGTGTCCGTCACTTTGGGATGGGTGCTCGCTCGGACCGTTGCTCACTCCACACCCGGAGGGGCAAAGTGTTTCTTTTTATTGCCATGCTAAAGAAGCCTTGCTCAGGGGCTCCTCGTTACCCACCGAGGGTCAGTTTGGCTCAATTCGTTTTTGCCTCCGTGTGTTTCGGTATGTAAACATCAGACTCCTGGATGGTAGTGTGTTTGGACTCCATGAGGCCTGGAGGATCTAAGCTGTAAAAAAATAAAGAACGGAAAATAACAAAAATGAAACGGAAAAGCCCCAAGACCCATGTTACAGTCCGTGCTTTGCAGTTGGTGCTTCTGTGCCGGTGATTGATGCAGCTGTGTTTTAAAGGCCTTGATCTTGAAATGAACCAAACCAAGCTTTTTTTTTCTTTTTTTTTTTTAATCCTTTCTTCCCTAGTTAAGAGTGCATCCAGCTTTGACTGACGCGATTCCTTCCCTCCCGCCCCCCAGGTCCCATTCCCTAGGGAAACACGGGCGTCAATCCAGTGTTGCAGGTCATGTTGTCCTTCCCTGGCAGCCGTCGGTCGTTGAAGGTGTGCATGTTGATCACGGCGTCCGTCTTCACCATGACGGGGGGCTGGGGCTTGTGCTTGACCCGCCGCTGGCAGGTGAGCGACAGCCGGATCTCGTCGGCCATGGCGCTGCAGAAGGAGCGCTGGGGAGAAGCGGGGACAGAAAGCACCGTTACCGGACAGAAAGCACCGTTACCACCCCAAAAAGCACGTTCCCTCGGGAACGGCACTTGCAGGGTGCGGGCATGGGGAGGAGGCTTCCGGGTCTGTGCCCCCCTGGCAGGGTCAGAGTCCCTCTGCCCATCTCCCTGCCCGTCCCCGAGGTCGCTGTGCGAAGCTCTCAGTGCTGGGCTGGCGGCGGCGCAGGGAAACGGAGGGGATCGGTACCTGCTCGCGCTCCGCCGTCTTGCGCAGCTTGTAGATGAACTCCACCATGGCCACGAAGACTGAGAGCACCAGGCCTGCTGCCAAAACGATGAAAATCCCGCCGATGTTTTGGATGCCCAGAGCGCTGGCCTCCTTGTTCTCGTCCTCGGGGCAGCCGTTGCCCCGCCACCACTTCTCCTTCATCACGTGCAGCTTGTCCTCCTCCTGCAGCTGGAGGATGGCGATGGTGATCTTGTCCCGGTACGGGGAGCCTGCGGAGGGGGAACACCGTTACACATGGATGGAAAAGTCAGACAAAAATGACACCGGCTAGGGGCTGTGTCTGTTGGGGGGGCTGTTCAGACCTCCCTGCAACAGGCAGACAGTGTAAGCTTTGGTATTTGGAAATGGAGAGTTGGGAGTGGGTTTTGTGATCCCATCCGTCGCATTTCTGGTGACCAGCCCCCCTCCCGGGCTACCTACAGAACCCCCCCAGTGCCCCTTACCCATGGGAGTCCCGATGCCGTAGCCTTTGGAGTCGATGAGCCCCCCGATCTGGGTCAGGTTGCAGTTCCTCTGGGTGATGTACTCGATGGTGGTCGACTCCATCAGCAGGGCGTAGTCGGCCGTGAGGGTTCGCTGGATGCCTTCCTCGTTGCTTTTAACCAGTGCCGTGGGTTTGCTGCTCATGAAGGCCCACATTTTTTCGAATGTGGAAATTTTGGATTTCTGGAAAAACGATACCCCCCACCCCCAAAATATGAATTAGTGGCCTGTTCACCGCAAAAAACTGGTGTTTTTACAATACACAGATAAATCCAGTTGGAGAACAGGCTCCCTAAAGGGGCTATTACCAGTTTGCTGTGTCTTAAATACCTCTCTGCTTTCACTGCCCACTGTTGTGTGGCATCAAACTGCCGTTCCAAGAGGCAGATTCCAGCACACTTCCCCTTATGCAAATAAATGCTCAGCAAAAAGTCGCAGCCCCGCAGACCTGGAGCTGTAGGTGGAGCTGAGCTATTCCTCTGCTTCAGCAGGGCCCCGCCGTGATGCCCTGCAGCAGTGCTGGTGTGACAGGCTATCAGTATATCTGCTGGAGTGTATTAGTTTCCTAACCAGAATTTTGTTTCTCCTGCAACGTTTCTGCACAATGAGAGAGGACAGGGAACATTTCAGAGGGCATGTTTTTCTCCCTCCCGCACACTCTATTATATTTTTGTCTTTCCCCAAGCGTCACAAGGAAACATGTCTCCTCTGAGATATGTGCAACTGCCAAACAAATTTAACATATCCACGTAAACAGAGGCTTAGAAATATTCAAGAAGATTGTCATAGGGCTAAAAATAAACATGGATATTCTTCCACTCTCAGTAGGCATCGTGTTAAAGAAGGGGGAACGTGTTGTCTAGCTTGCTGCTCATAGGAATGGTTTTTTCTTCTAGAAATGCGTTGGGTGAGAATATGGATGTTTTATATCTTCCCATAACACTCCGAATGTAGCATTTATCTGTGACCATCGTCTAATTGTCCCTGTGTAGGCTGTCGCTGAAGACTTCCCCTGCCCTGGAAGAGGCACGTTAGCTTCTCACAAAGTGCCTCCTGCCGCGGTCAGCGGGAGAGCGCAGCTCTGCACGGCCGGCTGGGCTCGGGAAGAGCACTTGGATAGTGAGGCTGGTGGTCCTGCTGCTGCCTGCTCCCTTAGGGGCTGTTCTTTTTACCTACTTTCTTATTTTTCCTAAATCTGTCTTAGCCTTCTTAGTTCATAGAGCACAGTTAGTCAGCTAAAACATCCGCAACAGCCCTTAGCAGGAGCCTGAAGCTCCCGGCAGGTCTCCGCTTTGCCGTGGCTGAGGCGTGCGGCTCACCTGCAGCTGCAGGAGTCCCTGTGCGGGAGCTGCACTTGTTCTAGCTGTTGTTTCTCCCCGTTTCAGGTGTTTGGCCTTCCATTAGGAAGCAGGACGTGGAGCCCCGGCCCATCCCGATAGCTGCTGTCACTGCTCCCCCTCGTTTTTTCAGTATGATCCAAAATGTGCCAGCATAGGTCCTTTTGATAAAACTCCATAAATAAGGGTAAATGAACTAACCAAAACAGTCCCTCATCATGCTGGATATATTCCAAAGGCTTTGCCTATCCGCCTCATTCTCTCAGTGTAACCAACGTACTATTATGGCCCCGTTTCTTGCTGGTTAAAATTCATACTTGCTGTAATCCACTTGATGAACCTGCAGCTCTGGAGCAAGCGGCATTCAAGAGGCAGGATAATCTCCCTCACTCGAAAATCCGGTCCAGTGCCTGTAAGGTAGATTTGTGGCATCTATCAAGCCTCAAAGAGCAGCAAGAAATGTAGCCTCCAAAAGGATTATTAAATATCTGTGCATTACGATGGGTAATTGAAATGAATAGCGTACTCGACTTGGTGATAACGACTTGTTTAACATTTATATAGTTCAGATCAGAGGCCTCTGGGTTCACTGGCTCTCCCTTTTGCTCTTTCTCTTCCTGCATTTAATGCTCCTCGGGTGTTGACACAGGGCTCTTAAACAACATCAGTGTTCTCCCAGTTTAAAGCACAGAGCAAAATAAACTGGCAAAAAATCAATAGGCTGTATTTAGTGAAGCTAATAGGACTTGCATGAGGCATTGTAGCTCTTCAGGCAACTTAAATTACATGAGACAGGGCTCCCTGAAACAGAAAAAACACTTTTCTCATCTTAACTCACTCCCTTTGACCTGCTCCAAGGACTTAATTGTGTTCTGGGACGCCAGGATGAGCGCAGCTTTCGTGGCTCTGGCAGTGCTCAGGGTGCGTGGGCCGGGGCAGGAGCCCCCCGCAGCGAGAGCTGCCGGCGGCACCGCGGAGCCAGCAGTGAGCACACCCTGCCCTAGAAATTCCCATCCCCGTCTTCGTCGTGGCCTTGTGTCTCCCCACAGCAGGTGCTGCTGCTTGCTGTGGCCTCATCTCCCCCAGAGAGAAGGACGAGGTCGCTCGTGTCGGCAAGGGCAGGTCGAACCCGCGGAGAAGGCGAGGCGATGCAGGCTCCCCTCGTCTGAAACCTGCCACCGCCTCCTCACCGGGAATTTATTCCCAATTCGTTTGTTTAACTTGGCTAACGGGAGATAAGAGCGCTCCTTTCCCAAGTACAAATCTGCCAGCTGTAATTCTCCGCGCAGGACTAGCAGGTTGATGGACCCGGCTATTTGTTAAAAGTCCAATTTAGGAGCAATTGCCAGTCACCGTGAGAGCAGTCATCAGTCAAGAATTGCAAGAGCAACCCCGGGGAGCCTGCGGTGCTCCAGCTCCCAGCTCCTTCCCGCGAGCTGCAGCCACGATCCGTTTTGTGCTTATCAGGGAGAAAAGTTGCTCCTTTCTCCCTTCCCTCCTCAGCTCTTCGGCCGTACTTCAGAGGTGGCCGTTTATTCATGGGAACGTGGATGATGGCACCTGGGAACATGCTGTTCAGATAGGCAAAACCATCTTCAGTAGGCATAGTCACTCAGTAGTAAATTAATTGTCAGTAAGGAATGCACATCAATTGCGCTGATGTCGCTGGGCTTTTTTTGGATGTTTTATTTTGCAGGACCTCGGATTTTATGGCTTGTCATCTACCTGAAACAAATCCTCTCTGGGGTTTGCTACTGGCTTGGACTGGTGTTTGTGGTGCGGTGGCTAGGCGCACATTTCTTCTCGATGCAAGTGACGCGTGCTGCTGTGGGCTGCGTACAAGGAGGTGAGGTGGTGGCGGGCAGCGAGCCCCTGCGGGACGTCCCGGCTCCCCTGCCCCATGGGATCCTCGCTTTGCTGCCCAGGGCGGATGAAGAGAACCCGCGGGGTGGCTCTGAGATGAATCCCTGAGAGCAGTTCCATCGTGAGCTCCCCCGTGCTGGGAATAACGGAGGTTATCGCTAATAAGCGGAGGCGGTGGCTGAAAGCTGTTAATCAGCGCCGTCGGCGTTCGCACCAGGGGATTGTGTCTCTCTCCTGCTTGCACCTCTCCCACCGACTCGTCTGAGTTTTGGCCAGGGTAAATAACGTCCGAATCTGGGCCTCGAGACAGCGTCTTAACAAGCCCCTGCCTCGGTGCTAAGTGAAACGCGTGTAGGAAAAGCTGCGTGCCAGCCCCTCTGAATGCAGCGAACGCAACGAGCACTGAGAACGCCTCCAAGCTCATTCTTTAGAGTCACAGCTCAGAAGCTGTCTTTAATAACCAATGCTTCAAGACCAGTCACCCAAATAAATTAATGGAATAGTTTAGAGGAGCCAATATAAGGCATCTTGCCAAGACATATATGCTTTTTTATCAGTGAAATTGGCAAGAAAGTAACTTTCAGGCTTACGATTTTCAATTCCAGCCTGTATGAAAAAATAAATTGATTTTCACCGACAGAAGATACTTACTCTTGAGGATTTAACATTTCTGTACAAGTGAATATATATGTACACACATCCACACTCTCACACCCGTACGCCAAACAACACATTAAACCCAGCATTTGTTCAGAGCGAGAGAGCATCTTCTGCAAGATATGAAGGATTTCTGGCATGATTTGCCATGAAAGCTAGATGCTGCTCCTAAATTAATTGATCTGTTTATTCCTGTAACTCAATCTGCATTGCCAGGGAATAAATAGCTTCTCAAGAGTTCTTTTCATGAAGTCAAAGTCTGCCAGTGCAGCTAGGAAAAGGCTGCCTTCTGCTTCCCGTTTGCCGGAGGTGGCGGGGCCACACAGGCGAGCCCGTGGGGCCGCGTTGGCACATCCACGGACACGGACCTGGCTTGGCCCACGAGACAACTTCTGCAGGGACTCCGTGGGCTCGGCATGAGCCCTCCACCAGCCCTACACCAGGCAGCAGAACCGTTGAGGATTCTGGAACCATGCTTTCCGCTGGGGTTTCTCTAACACCGAGCACGAGGTCGGTCACTGCCCTGCACCCTTCTGGACCTTCGTGCTCTTGGGGAGCATCCCTGAGAGCCAGCCGAGCAGCTTCGCTGAACTTGCCGCAGGATTTGTCCCGTGATTTCACCAAGGACTCGCTGCGGGGTGTGGGGACTCTCATCGGGGCCTTAAATTGCTCTCCCCTGTTTCCTGTGCTCAAAGGACAGGTGAGCATGGCATCCCACACGAGCTCCCACTGCACCGGTAATTGAACGCTTGTCAGAGGGGACATCCCTGATAATTCATCTCCAAACAGCAATAATAATAAAACAGCAAAAGGAAAATACACTGCGTCAATAAACCCTGCCAAATGCCCGTTAGGAGCCTGAGGAATGATTCTGATGGATAATGATAGGAAGCAATAAAGATGCTATGGCCTTGATGATTTAAAAAAAAAAAAAAAAGAAAGAAAGATAGAGTTTCCTTTTATTTCCATATAAAACTCTTATTGGAAAGGGTCGTTAAAGCACACCAGTAACAGTCAGCCTCCTCCTACAGCTGCTGTGGGTTTGGATGGCAGCGTGAGGCAGCTGGCCCTGCCGCAGACAAACGTGGTGCCCCCACTGCTGCGGCGAGCAAGCAGCAGCCTGCTATTCCCTGCAATATTTGCATTTCCCAGATTAATTAAAGGTCAAACCAAACAAAGCCCTCCATGCAGCTTCACCAGGCCGTGTTGCTGCCTGTCGCAATAAGCATGGAGACTTGGACAGGAGCGTGGCTCTTTAACCGAGTCACGGCCGAGAACAGTTCCCCGAGCCCCCCGGTTCTCCCCCCGATGCCGGAGGCTGCTCAGGGCCCTCAGCCTGCAGGCCGTGCCCCGGGGCATTGCCTTGCTTAGAACCGGAATTCCTCTGCAAGCCAGGGTGCTCATTGCTTAGGTTAATCACCCCTCAGTTCCAGTCCTTTATTCTCTCTCTTTTTTAAAAGTGTGTTTTTACAGGCCAGCTGTGCTTCCAAAGGTCTCTTTAACTTTCTCAGTTTCTTTCCGTTTTTCAGGCACTAGTGAGATGATGAGTGTCCTCAGCACCTCCCTCCGCACTGTTGGCTAACTTGGGAAACCTCGCTTTAAGCAGAAGAAATAAATGTAGTTTGGTTCTGATGCATTGGTGGGGTTACCTCACATGGGATTCAGAGATTAATAAAACCTGACTACGTTTATGTGAATACCTAAAGGACAGACAAGATACTTCAGCTCTAAAAAACACTGAGCCCTTTGCAGCATGTGTCCAGGCCGAGTTTTTGTTTGTTCTCTGCCCCTGCAGGCTGGCCGGGCACTGGTTAGTGCAGACCCAGGGCAGGAATGGCAGCGGGTGGGATGCGAAAATAGGGGCGATGCCTAAGGAATGGAAGCGTTTTCTGTAGCACTTTAATGTAAGGTACGCCTGGCCTGTTCTGCCTAATGCATGCTTCATTTTTGGGTGTCTGAGTGAATACTGGGTACAGCCCCCAGAGCTGTAAAATCAACGTGATTTTATAATTGTGGCCTCAGTCAGCAACTGGGAGAGGGGGATTTAGCCGTGATGTGAATCCAGGCAAGCTAAGCTGGCGGGTCAAGGTGTTAACAGGGAGTGAGACAGAAGCAACCTGCTTGTACAGAGAAGCAATGATGGCTTAAGAGGCTTTTTGTCTGGGTCTTTTTCTCACTCCCGTTGGCCAGGCAGGGCTGTTCCTCTGCCAGGGTGGTGGAAAGCCTGTGCCGGGTCTCACCTTGAAGAAGGTCATGGTGGCTCCATCCTTCACCGCTCCGTACTCTATTTTTGTCTGCTTTGCCAAGTCGTCTGCCGAGTCGATGGGGGATTCCATCCTCTCCACTGTCAGGAAGGCGGCAAGGTTGGCCGTGTAGGACGAGATGATAATTAGGGTGAAGAACCACCATATGCCGCCAATGATCCGTGTGGACAGAGCTTTGGGCATCAGCTCCGAGCCTGGGGTGGGAGAGGGAGTGGGAGGGAAGAGGAAACAAAAGCGAGAAAGGGGTTTATATACACGTGCCTACATACATATGTATAGATGAAGGATTAGGTTTCACTGTCAGACTGTAACAGCGACGCAATTAAAGCCAACTGTTTTCGAGGCAAATTATCCAGACATCTTGCATGCAAGGAAATCAGTGGTAGTTTTTTTTGTAGCATTCACAGAAAAACCCTCTCCCTTTATTGCTGACCTTGGGTACAGTGCACAATTTACAGGAAACATTCAAACTGAAGTAATTAACTAGGCAGCTTTTATGAGATTTAAATAGCAAGCCATTTATGAACTTTTATGAGTGTTTTGTCCAGCCATTTAAAAAGTGCTTTGCTTTTATATGGATTACTTTTCAAAGGACTCACTCTAGGGAGTGTGTTCAAATACACATGATTTTAAAAAAATCAAACAGGGAGAGAAAGGAACTATCAGGGTCCAGGGCTTTGAATAGTGGTTAGAAGTAGGGAAGCTGGAGATGTTGCAGCATAAAAGGTGTGTAACAGGTCTGGAATGACTTTTATTGAGCAGACATGAAGAACTAAATGGGTTGTGCTATTTTTGTAATCACCCAAGACACCTTTTAAAGCCAGAAAAGAGCTCTGGGTTTAAAACAACTGCATTCAGAGGATATATCCAACCTGGAATTTGCAACAAGGATAAGGCTTCGCAAAGCAATTTCAGGCGGTGTGGCATTAAAGCTTAGCATGGAGCACAGCTCTTCTCCCATCTGAGTGCAGCAAGGAGGCACCGGGAAGCAGAGGAGCCTTGGGTTTCGGCTTTGCTTTAGTTCTTCTCAAGATCCTTCTCCTTTCCCGTTCCATCTCTTGCCCTTTGATGCATTGCAAGGTGCGACATCAGTCTAGCTTTGAAATATTTTTCTTCTTAGATGCAGAATAGACTTAAAAAGAACGCGGCTCTTTTCATTTCTAAGCATCTGATAAGAGGATGATTCATCGCGCTCAAGCACCCTGCTGGGAGCTGTCACTGTCCGTCAGGGCGGGAGATGTGGGAAGCCTGTGCCACGCGGAGCCCCAGCGCTGTGCACGCCGCCAAGGCAGCGCTGCGGGTCCTTTACTCCTTGGCTGTGACCGCCCGGACACGATAAATCAAAGCGTGACAAGCGTTTCTCATTTTCCACTTTCTGTTCCTGGATTTTCTGCAGTTAGATCACAGCAGAATTTTGCTCCTCGTTCAGCACCGCTCACAAGCTCGCCCTGTGCTGTCCTCCCCACAGACTGATGCTGCTCGTTGCACCTCGCCATGCTCCGTGTGCTCTGTCCCGTCCTTGTACACGAACGCCGTCCTGTGCCTTCCCTGTTCCGGAGCTCCCTGCCGTGGAGGTGCTGAGCACCAGCAGCACAAGAAGCATTCGGTCTCGCCTGCAGTGAGGGCCAGGCAGAGCTGCCTGGAGAAGCTCCTCATGACCCGTCTTGCATCTCTGGGGGTCGTTTCCCAGTGTGCAGCATGATCAGAAGAGGATAAAATGACCAGAATGACCAGAAAGAGGATAAAAACAGGGACAGATCAGAGGGCAAGAAGCCCTGTCTTCTGCAAAGTGGCTTTAAAACAGAGCCATTTAGGACCGAGATCCTGAATTAGAGCAAATTGCTTGAATTAACGGGAGCAGAAGCGCACAGAGCCCATGGGACGAGGCTGTTTGGGGAATTCGAGCAGCCGAGGGGGGCTCAGCCAGCGTTCCTCTGCGGGCACGGAATGCGGGCGCTGCTCTGCACACACGGCAGCAGTGCACGTGTGGACACGCCGCCTCTCCATCATCTCGCAGCGTGTTCCAGATGGCAGAGTCTGGAGCTGCTCCTTCTGACACCTGCCAAAGCGCGCACACATCATTAATAGTAATTATTGTTAGTGGGGCACCTGTGTGCGGGCAGCCAGCTGCAGGTGGGTGAGCGCTGAGTCTGCGCCCACAGCCGTGGGGCGAGCTGTTGGGTTGGGGCTTTGACCCATGGAAAGCACAAAGAGAGGCAGGTGTCAAAAAATTAAAAAGAAAAAAGTAAAAAAAGGGGTGAGACGCTCCGGCCTGCTCTCCCACAGAAGAAATCTGGTGGCGTTCCTGGCTCAGAAAACCTCGGATCCTTTGGATGCTTCTCCTGGGGGGCTGCAGGCAGGGCTCAGCCCCGCACACATCCCTCCGTTCCTCCATCCCGGAGGAGAAGCGGCTCCAGGTGAGCGGATAGCAGCAGACAGAGGCACCAGGCCCTCCTGAGCTGCAGACCACAGTGGGTTCCCCCTGGTGGGGTCAGTTCTTGGAGCCTGTAGGCTCAAGGGGTGCTGGCACCCTGGGGCTGCCCACAGCAGCCACCCCATCTCATTCAGCTCAGTGCTGACTGTGCCTGCTCCGAGCCAGCCCCGCTCCCCTGCACCGTGACAACTGCACGAGGCGGGCGCCACCGGTCTTCTTTTTGCGGTGGCTGCTTGGTTTTGACAGGCACCAAGGTGTTTTATCTTGTTCCTGTCACAAATAAATTAAATTTTACATCCGAAAAGCCACAACAAAAGGCTGGTGTCGGAGAAGCGGCAGCAGGGCGTGCGGGGAAGAGCCGCCCACCCTACCTTGCTGCATCAGCGCGCCCATCCCGAACCAGAAGCTGTTGAGCAGGGTGAAGTTGTTCTCCACGATGTCCGACCCGGGGTTGCAGGGATGAGCGTCGTACCACTCGTATGGGCTGAACCTGCGGAGGCACAAGGAGAGAGAGAGCTCATTAGTCAGGATGTGGCATCAGACCCTAAAGGACCAGGAGAAAAAGCCGTAATACATCTGGTGATGCTGCGCAGGGCCCGCTGACCCTTCAGTTGTGAGGCTTGATGAAGAAAAAGGTAAATTCAGCCACAATTTTTGGAAGTGACCAGCATGGCTGGAAGCCCCATGTTCCACACTGCAGACAACAAGGAGACCTGGGGAACCAGGCCCTTGAGGTGTTGCAGGTTGCTTCTCCAAAGCCTTTGGTCTCTGCTAACGCCCTGCTCAGCACCACGTCACCCGACAGCAACCAGCGCACGCAGTGGCGGGCAGGATGTGCTGGGGACAAGTGGCCCCCAGCCCTGGCATTCAGCGGATCCAAGCCTTGGGGACCAGCAGCATTTCTGCACCGACCGAGCAGAGGTGCACCAGTGATTCTCTAGCAGTGGCCGAGGCAAACCACAGTGTTCTGGGGGCTCTCTGCTTGTGCACATGGGCAGCTGTGTGAGCTCTTCTAGCCAGGATCTGGGGAGGATGCTCATCAGGATAGATGCTAATGTTTTTAGAGCTGTTTGTTTGCGTTTTCTTAGAGTCCCAAATTTTGCGCAGATTAAATTAAAAACATAATTGGCATAATTGCTTTTGAACCAGGCATTAATTATCATCTCCGCTTCCTTCTGAAATCCCTGTAGCTTCACAACAGCCCTTTCTCCAAGCCCAACCCCCAGTTATTATTAGGTGCCATTGCTCTGTGCAGTTCCCTGCCAGGCGTGCTGCTGCTCAAGGAGATGTCTCGTCGCTCTACTTCCCAGGTGTCCTCAGGCAGGCGGTTGGAAGCATTGGGAGAACAGAACAACAGCTCTCGGATGCTCCTCCCGGCACAAAAACTCCCCCAAACAGTTACCCCTGATTTCTGCTTTCCATGCACTCTCACGCTGTGGACCTTCTCGCAGAACCCAAAATGTGGAGAACAAGCATTCAGCCATCACAGCACCAAGCTCCCCAGAGAGGTTTGGCTGGGCTCGGGCTGCACCCAAACAGCCTCACTCACCATGCAGACCGCCCGCCTCCCCGTGCTTCTTAAAGTAAGAGAAAATCAGAGAGGAAAACAAAACTGAGGCTGATTTCAGCCCTGGCCTTACGTGCTGCCTAGTCCTTTAAACCTGCTGTAAATTTATGCCAGAGGTGTATAAAGGATGGCGCCTAAGCCCTGTCTATTGAATAAAGGCAGAGTTCAAGAATTAGATGAAAACTTTCTCGGGCTGCCAATGAAAGAGTGTGAGATGGAAAGGGAATTGGTAAGATCAAATGAGCCTGACAAGATGACACACTGAAGAACTTCAAGGTCTCTGAGTGAGAACCTACTGGTGCTGCTCAAATTACAGAGAAATATTCAGAAAACTGCAAAGCAGCAACAGTCCTCGGTGCTTGAAAAGCTGGTGGGACCATTAGAGGAGACGGAGGGGTAATGAAGGAAGAAGTGAGCGGAGCTCGATGACCCCATGCAGCTGGAGCCATAATAAATGGGGGCTGCTCAGGATTCACCTTGGGCTGGCTTCCCTCTTCTGCAGATGCAAACAGGGGCTGAGAAATATTTCATCAAAAACTACGATTATTTTCTTGTCTCCTTTTGGCAGGGAAACGGGAGCATTTCAAAGAAGGTTTAGTTAAAGACGAGATCTAACACGAAGCAGTTCTGAGCCTAAATTGCATCCCCGGAGAAATCTGCTATGGATGACCCAGTCCTTGTTTCAATTAAGATCAACGGCAACGCCCCAGCCCTGGTGAGCACCAGAAGGCTTTCGGCTGTGATTTGAAGGCCCTGTGAGTCCAAGACCAGGTGACAATCCACGACAGCCAGCGGCACGCCTGGCAGCCAGAGCCACCAGACAGACCCCCACGAAGCCACCGACGTGGGGGCTTGCGGTGCCCTGGTGGCTGGAGTGGGGAGGATAAACAAGAAAAGGAGAAATGGATCAAATACATCCTGTGCCTGCCTCTAAATAGTCCCTAAGTCGGTTTTAAGTGGCGTTGACCTATGATTATAGCATCAGCAGAGGACTCTGGTGCCTAGTTCAGGAGACTCATGTCTCTGAATTAAGGCTTTGCTATTTTGGATGTGGTTTTCCCCCAAGGGCTGGATTTGAGAGGCCTCGCTGGGGTCAAAGCAGATATTGTTTCAATTACTTCTGAATGTAATAAATACGCCCCGTATTTTCCCCGTGAAATCTCTTGCTCTCCATCTCTGTGCGTTAGGAGACATTCCTGCAGAACCTTAATTACGCCAAACACTTGATGTTCTTTAAGAGAATATGAAGACAGAAGAAATGTCAGGAGCGAAGCACGTGAAAAAGAAACTGTAACGGCAATATTTTAGAGACTCTATTTCAGCCCCAAAGCAGCCTGACAGGGAAAAAATGGTATATTACCTCGTAACTGCTGTGATGTAAGAAAGACACAAATCGTGCTGCACAACGGCTCATTTTGTCAGTATAAACCAGGTTGAGAAGTCCTGGATGAAAAACTGGAAGAACAACAAAAACGAAGGGAGGGAGGCACAGACAGCGAGCGGCCGAAGGGGACTCTGAGGGCCCGGGAGCGCGGCTGCCACGTGCTGGGTCGCTGCGAGCCCAGGTGTGGAGGGGCCGCCTGGGGCTGAGCAGCCCCTCGGTGATCCGTACAGCCCCTCTGGACTTCCCTGGCTACGGAAGGTGTTTCTGAAGGTGCTTCCACGTGGGAGCCCTGCCCAGCGTCTCCTTCAGCCTTTTCTCAGTATTCAGTGCAGCGAGTTTCTTGCGTAGATGAAATTAACACATTTAACGCGCGTTGAAAGTGGGGTCTGGATAATTTGAGCTGGATTTGGGCCTCAGGCGAGTAGGGAAAAATAAACCCATAAAAATAAAGCTGTATGTGAGTTCTGATCCCAGGCTGCATGAGCAGTGTAATAGATCTGGCACTGGAGCCCCAGAGCTGTGGCAGCAGAGTCCATCCGGCCGCGTTCTGCATGGCTAGCAGAGGCGCAAAGTGAAGAGCTCCTATTAATCACCACAATATTTTTTCCTTTTGTAATTACCTTGGGTTCACTTTCCCAGATGAGCATCTTTCCCTGCTGAGAGCATCTGGTGCCTTCTCTCTCCGACACAAAGCAGAACCATTAAGGCCCTCGTCCTGCTGCAGCCCCGACCACGCGGGCAGCGCCGTTTAGCCGAGCTGCCCCCCATTTTCTGTCCCCCTGGATGCTTCCCCAGCCGGCCACGCTGGCTCTGGCCAGGGTCTGCTGAGCCGAGTGGCAGAATCGTGGGGTGGTGATGGCAACGCCACTCTCATCCCCTCCTCAGGTCGTGTGCAGGCTGAATTGAGCTGTGATGTTATGTTGATGGCTTGCTTTGTGCTGGGCTCCCCGTGGGCACTGGGCAGGGGCAGCCTGCTCACGGCTGTGCTCAGAGGACTTCTCTCTGACCTCAGGACGGTGCCTGGAAGCCTGGTGCATGGCTCGGTGTCGTGGCCCCCTTTGGGAGAGCTGCGTTGCACAGAGTAGGAAGGAGACACCTGGGGACCCTCTGTGCCTTCAGGAGGGACGCGTGGCCCCTCCTGCCCTGCACCTCTGCAGAGGAAGGATCAGAGATGTGGCTGCTTTGCCATCCCAGATGGTCTGGAGAACACTAATGCTGTCTGCTAAGCAGAGTTTACTTTGACAACTGCTGTTATGTGTAATTAGGATATTACATAGTAAACTCAGGAAATCATCTCTAAATGCCTCCGAGGACCTGAGGGATGTTGGAAATTGCAGATTTGTTGTAACATGAGGGTTAATGTGTTCTGGTTGCTGCGGTTTCATGTTTAATCTCCACTTTGACTGTCTGATTGATGTCAGTGGATTAGGTAGGAGCTGGTAGAAGGAGGCTCCAAGGAAAACAGCAGCCCTTCCTCGGAGGGGGCAGCAGGGAGGCTGCTGGGGCACCGCTGGCACGGCTGGGACTGGAAGGTACTGAGAAACGAGCGTCCAGCTGCAGGCTGTTCGGGAAACTTCCCCAGGCACGGCGCTCGCCCAAGATGTTTAAACATCCAGGGAGGTGGGCATGGCCGGGCACGGGCAGGGAGGGCAGCAAGTGCTTTGTTCGGGTTTGGAAAGGCAGCATCGCATACCGAGAGCAGCCCTGGACTGTGAATCGCATCAAAGACTGTGTGGAATTAATAACTCATGCAAATAGATGCAAATGCCGCTGCTTTTAAATATAGAGGTTTTAAACATGCTAATTAGATGCATATTAATCTCTGTAAACAGACACTGTCAGATCGTAGTGCCGCGTTCTGCATCCTTTTGATACGGGGGAGGGTTTGTGGGGAGCTTTGCTGCTGGGGATCAGAAGCTGGAGCTGAGACGGACGCGGGGCGCGGGAGCTGCCCAGGAGGCAGCGGGGAGGCTGGGCCTCTTCTGGGGAGGCCGCCTGAGAGGTCACCTAACGGGAGCACGAGCAGGAAAACCACGTCACCCCTCGTCGTACCAGGCAGGTGCCAACAAAACGAAAAGGCAGGTGAATTTCTAAATTCATAAAGGAGCGAGCATTTTAAAATTCTGTTGTGCTGGCAGTGTGCTAACCGGTGGAGCTGCCTGCCCTGACACAGCACAAGAGGCTTACGGATTTCTGTTAATAAAGCAAACAACCACATTCAGCGTGGTGCAGCAGCACAAAGGATGTCACAGGCTCGAGCTGGCAAAGAAGGAACCAGATTTCCCCTGTGGCCAGCCCATCTTAAATTTTCTCCACTGGCTCTGTGTCACCTCTCCAGCCACTCGGAGATAGAAATCCCACAGCCTGCTGCCCTCTGGCAAGGCCTGTTCCTAAAGCTCTTTGTTTCCATTTTGAAAGGAGGGGAGCTTCTGTGTGCTGAGGCCTTCAAATGGAGCCCCTCGTGTTGAGTGAGCTGCCAGCACCGAGCCCTTGTGCTGAAACTGGGCTTCCAACAGCAAGCCTCGCTGTTCCCCTCGCTGAAAATGGACCGAGCAGGAGAGGCATTGGTCTGAACGTGCACAGCCAGGGGAGGTAAAAGCCGGGCCCGTTTTAGTTTAACACTTACAGAGCAACGCCACAGTCGAGCAAAAAGCCATTTGCGCTCTCTTTTTGAAGCCGTGAAAAACCATAAACCGTGCTTCGGCTGATGCTCTGATTATTCCTCCATGGGAAGGGTGGCAGCGAAATGGAACAGAACAGGGGAGCCCGCGAGTCGTGAGCAAGCCCACGCTAGCAGACCTGCCTGCCTCTGGGTAATGGGCCAGAAGTAATTTCATTAATGAAACAGGTTTAATGCCGCGGCTCCCGCTGCGTGGTTAGATCCCTGCGAGGCGCCGGCAGCGAAACGATTCAGAGCACGGGCAAAGCGTCGCATGGTGGCAGCGGGTGGCGCGGCGTCGGCGTCCCCTTACCTGGCTATGACAAAGAGCACGCAGCTGACCCCCAGGTAGGCGAGGAGGATGTACATCCAGATGTCGGGAGACAAGGGGTTGAGGAAGGAGAACACGCTGGGGTTGGTCCCGTTGGGCTTGCGGTACAAAATGCTGACCCCCAGCGTCATGAAGGGCTTGGAGAAGTCGATCGCTTTCTCCCGGACGTGGGTGATGGTGAGAGGAGCGACGGCCAGGTCAGCTTTCTGTGCGTGACACAGAGGGAGAGAGACACAAAGGGAGAAAAAAGAGGCCATTAGAAAGCCGTCGCCATCCCTCAGAAACCCTCCGTCTCCCCAGCACGCCGCGCTGCAGGGTCAGTCTTGTTCCTGGCACAAGGAACTGTGCTGGGAAGAGCCGACAGCTGCCGGGTTGCTCTGCTTCTGCTCCGAGGTACAGAGGGCAGTGCAGCTGCTCTGGCCTGTGCAGAGCCCCCCGGACGGGAGGGCTGGCTGGGTTTGGGTTGTTGTGTCTGCTGAAAGGCAGCGCCTTGCCCCAAAACCCAAAGGCTCCGCATGCGCCTGCCGGGGCTGGCTCCGAAGCCCCAGCAGAGAGCGTACTGCAAACAAACAAAGGTTTCATCCGTGCTGCCTTCACCTGGGAGCTCTAAAACCCAGCACAACCAGCCTGCAAGGGCTGCAGCTGTGTTTCCCCGCACCAGTGCCGTCCTTTCCTCCCTGCTCCCCGTTCCCCCCATAAGCAGGGCACAGATCACCAGAGCCCAGAGCAACAGGCCGAGGTGCGAGGGTGTGAGCGAGGCACCCAGGGCACCGAGACCAAGGGCCCTTTGCTGCTCCAGGTGCTCAGCTCCAAAGGTTGGCACCGCACGTGGGCTGACTTCATGGCAAAACTTGCAAAGCCCATCCCGGGGGCACTGGGTGTGCGGGGACCCTGCCGTGCTGTGCGGGGAGCTGGGAGGCAGCCCCCACGGGACGCAGTTCCTCTCGCATTATCACTTATCCTAGTGATACTTTCCTAGAGATACAGCGGATTTGTTGTGACTTGCAACCTTTAAATCAATAGTAGCGCTCTTGCTATTGCTTGCTTTGCTCCAACAGAAACTGGGGGCTCGCTGCGGAAGCCGGTGAGGAGCTCTGGCCTGTGCTGTGCAGGAAGGGCAGGCAATGGCCTTAAACTCGGTGCAGACGGGCAGTGGGGTATTTTAATGTGCAGGAACCTGTTTGGGCCTTTCTTATAGGAAGACACAAGCATTTATCTGTTACTTGTGTCTAAAAGGCTCTGCTCTCCAGAGAACAGAACATTGCAGGTCCTGAGCAGAGAAGGTGCAGGGATTCTCTAGGAAGGACAGAACTGCGTCTTTTCTTCCAATGCTCTTCACTCTGGGCCGTGGTTCATTCCTTTTCCTCGTCACTTTGCAGTCATGTTCAGCTCCTGCGTTACGTCTGCACGCATGTCCTACTCTAACAGGGAAGCCGAAGGAGATGTTGAATAATTTGGCTACTGTTTTTTCTGGAAGAAGAAGGAAAGGGGCAGTTCTGAGGTCAGCACTAGCAAGCAGCTGCCTGTCGGAGAGATCCAAGCCAGATTTGTCAAAACGATATAGCGAGCTAAATAACAGCCAGGAGTTTATGCTTTACCACGGAAAATGAAGAGAGAAAAGTCTGCACGGATGCTCCTGGATCAAAACGCTTTTAGTGCAGAGATAAAATTTTACTGTGTCATTTCAGCAGCTCCTGCGATTTGATCACAGCCCCACGTCCTTGGCAGTAAATGTCACGCACAACCAGGATGAAGCAGGTATTAGGGAGCCCAATCTGGCGTTGTGTCCTCAGCTCGGAAAGGCATTACAGGGCTGCACTTTGATATCCCTTTTATCGATGCAGATTTTTTGGAAGGCGGCCTCTAATTACGGATCTGCTGAATGGGAGGATCGGAATCAAAACCCTCCGAGGGTGAAGCTTTCATTTCGTCGTGCTCCGCCGTCACAAAGCAGGCAGTCAGGTAGCGGGCCCTGATGGCTTCCTTCACTCAGCCCCAGCTTTTATGCCGTTGCACGGTAAGATGGGTTTTATTAAAAATGAGGAATTACGGCAAGTGCCAGCGGCTTAAAGACCCTTATCCAGCAAAGCCACTTAAGTGCATGCTTCTATCTTCCCGGAGCTCGCACACACTCCAAGTGTTGCGTATCTTAAGTGTGGTGCTGAATTGAGGCCAAGAAGCTGAATTTTGCCAAGGCAACAACACACCAAATGCAGGCACTTCCCCAGCACCCCTCGCAGGCTTGGCTCTCCTTTCTCACACCAGGCTGCAGCCTTTGCACTCGGGTGGAACCGATGCGAGTTCGCCGGGCGTTCAGCAGAGGAAGAATCCTGTTCTCTGCAGAGGTGCTTGGCTTTAGCACCAACTGCCAGGGCTTATCTTCAAGTTCTCAGTTATCACAGGAATGTGGCCGCGGGTTGGAACAGCTCGAGCACGGTCCCTGGAGTCGTGCAGCACCTGCCGGCCGCCGGAGCGGAGCTGGGTGTGACAGCCTCTCGCAGCAGCGCCAGCAAACAGCATAAGCACCAAGATACATATTTATTCAAGAAAGTAAGCTGCCTCGGTGCTTATTTTGCCAATCTGAGTTAGGTGTTTACATAAACTAATTATGTGTGTGTTGCCTGAGAGACAGGTAAATAGTGCATATTTTACTCATTTAATTGTTATTCAGCTGTCTGGCAGCACCAACACTCGCATCCTCCAGTCTTGTTTGCTCCCGAGCATCCCGGGGCACAGCACGGCCAGCAGCACCCTGCCTGGCCCACCTCTGTCCCATTCCTGCCCCAGCATGGCCACAGGAGGAGGTGGTGAGGGCAGGCCCGGTCTGCCTGCAGCCTGCAGCTGGCAGGGAGCAGGGGCTGCAGCCTCGGCAGGCGGCCGAGTGCTCTGCCAGGTCCTGCAGCCAGCAGCAGGCAGCACCCTGTGCACGAAGTGATGCTCCAGGAGGAGCGAGGCCGGGGCAGGAACCACCCCGAGCGCTCCTCGTCTGGCACCGTGAGCAGCGGGTCAGCGTTAATTGGCTGCCTTCTGCTCTTAGTGGCTGCTCTTAGGATCTCAGCCCTCGTTCAGACATCATTTTGGCCAATGAATTTATTTAATGTCAGTGAATTCAGAACGGATGCAGGCAGGGAAAACCTGGCTTTAAGCTGAAGGGGAGAAAGGAGGAGCGTGAGGTCCGGCTGGACCTCTTACCTTTTTTTTAGGGAAGTTCCTCAGACAGAGCGACCAGGCTCTGGGATCACAGTGACACACGTAGCGTCAGGGACAAGCCCTGTGCCTGGCAGGTGAGGAGCAGCAGCTCCAGAGACCTGTGGCAGCAAGCAGAGGACTTGGGGCTCCCAACTTGCACGTCACTGTGCTGCTGTCGGCTGCTTCCCTGACGGTGATAAATGTGAATTGGCCAAATTAATGATGCTGAGCACAAAAGGAGAAAGTGCAGCCAGCTTACTTCCATCTCCTCCCTAATGCTGAGTTTCTGCAGGCTGTAAGCAAGGGACGACATGCACCTCATCCAGCGGCAATGTTTTTTGCTGTTCCTGGCCCAGTGGCTTCCAAATGCATCTCCGGCTCCCTGGCACTTGAAATAAACACCCACCAGTGCAGGAGCGTTACTGGGAACGTGGCAATGTGGTGCAATATGTGTCCCTGCCAAATTTACTGTCAATAAATGCCCGTTTATTGTGAGAGTGTTAAATCTACTGTCATAAATCATCCCTAAGGGTAGATATTACATCTTCTCTATAGTTACACTGGCAGGGATTTCCATTAGAAACCCTATTATTTTTCATGCCTTTTTTATTCCCACGTGAAGTTTCAGACTGAATGGAAATTTGATACGCGCTGCCTGGGCAGAAGACAAGTTTGATTTGTGAACAAGTTTGTGCGAAATGTCCAGACCAACTCATCCTGCTGGGTTGATGTGGTTCTGCCCACAAACAATGGGGAGGATTTGCAGCACTCCGGTGCCAGACAGCTGAAATTTAAAAATCAGAACGGATGGGCCACAATGCACGGGGTAGTTTTGCTTGTATCAATAAGAATTCCTATGAATAAATAGCAGTAACAGTTCACTACGGATGAAAGGAGGAGATCTGACAGTTGCCAGCTTCCCTGTTTGTTACGGATGCACAGCACAGCGGCTTCTCTGCATCGCCTGGTGCCCCAAACCCGCCCAAAACACCGGTGGTGGGAGCGAGGTGAGCTTTCACGGCCCCTTCTGGTTAAGGCCCCCCCGCAGAAGTGGCCAGGCAGAGTGACAACAAGCAGCAAACTGCGCTGAGGAAAGCGTCCGGCTCTCCTGGGAGTGGACTGAACAGCAAAGCAGATATTTTGCGATGAAGGACGAGCAGCAGATGAAAGGCAGCAGGGCAGGACTTCTTGCATCTTACTGCGCAAAGCTGTCTTCTGCAGCTCTGCTGCTGGGGACCTGCAAGATGGGGTCACGCTGGGAGCTGCTCTGACTGCTGTTGCTTTTCCTGTTTATGCTTAAGGCCAGACTAGAAACAAAGCAGTTTTACAAAGGATTGTAGCCCAAGGCGTTACTGCCTGTGGCCAGGCATGTCTGGATCAGACGGGACGGCGGGAGGAGGAGGATGCGTGACTCCAAAAGAAGCAACGAGAGCTTGCAGCGTAAACAGCCAGTCCTCCGTCTCCTGCTCTGGGAGGTACCTGGGGGTTGTGGTGGGCACCGTCACCCCAAACACTAATTATATATCCTAATTATATGTTCCTGGTACACAGTATCTGCTGCTCCCAGGGCTCTCAGCCCTTTCATGAGTTAAAGACCTCCCTTTTAGCCTCTCGTTTCACCTCGGGATCACCTCACCTATGCACAAGGCATTGGACCAAGCCTGCGCTTCAGCTCAGCCCCACAAGAAGGTGCGTCACAGCACCCTGGGGGCTCAGCCTCAGCTGCACAAGAGGAAAGGGGGTCTTCAGCAAGGCACAGACTTCGTGCATGGAGCCAATCCTGGCCTGGGGGTTCAGATCTCACAAAATCGTACTTGCTTTATGCTCCCACCTGAACGATCCAAATTCCTTTCTGAGGAGGAGACACTGGAGGAAAGCCAGCCCAGACACCGAACTCCCAGTGTAGGCAGTCCTGTTTTCATCATTACCACTTTGTTTGAATGCTGTCTCCAACACTTTTCCTACAAGGTGTGAAATAAGGTTGAACTTTCCCATTGCGAATGCCAGTCACTTGTTCCTCTCCCCACGTCACGTGAAGATGCTTTGCTGCTGAGGAAGGGCCCCATCTGGTTGCAGTTTCACTTTTTAATGCTTTACATAAACACTGCTATAAAAAGCAATGGCATGCAGATAAAATAATGGCTTCATACAGGGTTTGGGCAATGGTTGTAAATCACTGCGAGGCACATACCCGGCCGCACCTGTTAGAAGGTGGAATTGGAACTTGATGCTTGTCTGCAAGTAAAACCTGCAAGAAGCGGGGATTTGGTCCTTCCTGTTGCTGTCCATTAATTTGCTGTTTGAATAGGTAGCCAAGAAATACTTCAGTGCAGTCTGACCGTGAATTTAGGGCATCGCTTAATGAGGCTGTTCCCCATATCCTCTTCTTGGTCTGTCTCTTTAAGCTGACCACAGCCTTGGGGAGCTCAGAAAACCTCCTGAGAGGCCTCTAACATCTTGCAGGACATTGGTAGTGACATGGGGCAGACTGAATGACAGCCTGGCTGCTGTTCCCCTCGTCTCATTTCCTTCAAAGCTGTTTACTTCTCCAGAGCCCCACGGGGTGGATGCCCTGCGGTAAGAGCAAGGCAGGGTGCTGCGCCACAACTGCGTCTAGGGTTTGGTTA